>OMLC01025737.1:5015-21991 GCA_900302585.1 Regalecus glesne | reverse complement strand
GAGCAGGAGTCTAATTGTTGGACAGATGTTCCCTGTCCTTGGCGGTAAATGTTGGCCTGTCTGTGTTGCTCTTGATTGGCTTCACTGGCTCTGTGACACGATATATAATCTCCTACCTGCCACACAAGCACGGCTGTGTTTTACCATAGCCTGGAGAACGAGGTGTCTTGCTCCACTTGACAAATGAGTTCAGAACTGTGCTGGTACGTAGCGGAGAGGCCCACAGACATGAGCGAGGCAGCCTTAGTGAGGACCCTGCCTGAGTAGAACACAGATTCTCCTGCTGGTTCTTCAAGCTGCCATGGGCCGAGACAGAGGTCCTCTTCTGCATGGAGTCGCATTTTCCATGTGGAATCTCATGATCAAAATGATCATTTAATTATTATTATTATTATTATTATTATTATCATCATTATTATTATTATTATTAGTGGTAAGCATTTGGCTTGTCTGAGTGTTTCTATGTGTGGGGGAGCAAAGGGATGGGAGGAGAGCAGAAGACACGAAGCTGTCCATGTGAGAGATGAAGGATATCTAAAGTCTCACTTTAGTTCAGAAGAAGACTTCTGAGCTGTCTCCTCACCTTTAGCTGTGATAGGCTCCGGCCTGACGCCCAATTTCCAATAAGTGTTGGACGAGGGAGGGACGGGGGTCCTGGTGGCTCAGTGGCGAGTGTGCTCGCTTTGGGAACTGACAACCCAGAGGCAGCGACCGTTTTTACTGGACAACATTAATAAATAAAATTAGACATCCCCCACCACTGCTATCGGTCATTTCTCTCATTCACCTCTCTCTCACCAAGTACTCCTCCATCTGAATCAGGCTTTCTTATTTGGCACATCGGCATCCAACCAGAGATGAAGGTCTGCTGCTGGAGAGGCGGCCCTGAGGTCGAGAGGTCAACACTGGTGAGATGTCATCAACAGGGACACTTAGCAGCTTCCTGCTGCTGACTCCACTCTGACTCCCATGGCAACATGCAGACATCCGTCTGCCTCTCAGATGGATGTGCTAACAGAACATTCTTTGAGGGGAAGGGGCATTTTCAGAATAAATGAACTAATATTGACTGAAATGCATAATACTTACCCTGCCCCTCGCTCATGGGGGTGTATTAGTGTTAGCAGGGACGTCACTAGGATTGAAAGACAGGGGGGCTTAGCCTCAAGTGAAATGCACGCCGACATTTTAAAATGAAAAACCGACAATATCATCCATCCGTTGTCAACTGGTTTTCCAAAACTGGGTCACAGGGGGAACTGGAGCCTATCTCAGTTCTCATTGGGTGAAAGGCGGAGACCGTCCCTTAAAGGGTCACCGGTCCATCACAGGGCAGAGCAGTTAGGGGAACAGTGTCTTGCTCGAGGACACCTCGACACACCTCTCTGCAGATGCGGGCATCGAACCTGCAACCTTCCGTTTGCCAGATGACCGCTCTACCCACTGAGCCATGCCAACCCCATAAAGTTGACTTATAATTGCATTATTTTTTTCAAATCATAATCTTGCATTTTATGATAAGGTCATGCCTGCGATGATTTCCTTCAAAAAACAAAAAACAAAAAAAAACACGTTGTTTTTTTTATATCTTCTCAGGGTGGGCTTTTGACAATCTTAGGGTGGCTTAGCCCCCCCCCCGGAAAGGCCTAACGACGTCCCTGAGTGTTAGTCACCATAATTATTCTGCAAATATTCCAGTGATCTGAGAGCAATAAGCTTGTGTTAAAAAGCGTTTGACTCCATGATTATGTAATGATGCAGCACTACAATTAAAACCGCTCCAGATCCTGTGTCACAGCTGAATGATGTGACGCTCATTCACAGGGGCACACATTGACACTGAGCCTCGGATTACACCACGGAAGGAATGATTCTCATGCACTCAGTACCCGCCACTGCAGCAATGGGGCAATGTGCACGTTCCCCACGTGCAAAAAAGACATCACACACACACACACACACAAACTACACATGCACGATCGCATGCACGCACACACGCTGGCAAACACGTACCAACACACAGACGCGCACACAATTAAGCTGTCATGTCAGCAGCATGGAGAGCCTGACAGCCATGATGTTATTTTGTGAATGCAGTCATTATTTCAAACAGTCTCCTCAAACCACTGGTTTTTAAGAGGCAGAGGGGGGGGGGCAAAAGCCTCGTCTCCATAAGTTGACACAATTTGATGTGTTTATGGGTTAGAGCATTTTCTGAAGGAGTATAGTGGACACACGGTATTGAGGGCCCTCCCTTCAGCATCGGGATCAGAGACAGGACAAGATGGCTGCAATTAAAGTACACAAGGAGATGGGGAGGACCTTTAAATGGGCATGGGCAGAGCAGTGCCTGTGTGACTAAAAGTTTTATTTCCACGTCGACATCAAAGCCGGGGCATTAAAAGCACAAATTGGAGTGTCACGAGGAGTCACACAGTCATCACTGTGCCCGGGTTCAGCAATATCTCCTCTTGTCAAGTGTTGTATAATGCTAAGATGCAGGGGAGGAGCAATATCTTCCAAGGGAAAAGACGGATTAGAAATGGCATCATAATCCAATCTACAGCCTCATTTCCAGATCCAAAGCTGAAGAGCCTCCTTGATTTCTGAACACCCATCTTCCAGTGGGGACGTGTGGTCAGCCAGCTAGCTGACTCCAGTTTCACTGTAAAATATGATATTCCTAGGAATGAGGTCTTTCTGACAAAATGCTGATTTCACCAACACTCCCTGGTTGGCATGATGGAGAGCCTATCATTAGCTGGACTGAAAACATTTACAAGATGTGGAAAGATTATATACATATACATATGCACACACACATATTATATTATTTTTTTCACACACATTTCATCCGTGGGTGGATTATGCAGTGTTTTACACACACGATGTGTGGGTTTATTAGTATGCAGTCCTCCCATCGTCAAGTGCCTTTTAATTATCTTGTGATTTGGTGCTCAAAGGACACATCTGTTGGAGAGTCTCCTGCATTTCCCCTGAGAAGGGGAAGGAAGATGTCTCACATTAAAAGTTTTTTTTAACTGAAGGCTCTATTAAGCTCCCCCTTTTCCAAGTGCAGTGCTGCCAACACTATCAGAAGAAGAGGTCGACCGTCCTGCAGTTTCTGTCAATCAGTCCAATCCCTCTGCAACAGTCGGGCAACTTGCCCTAACCACCCTTTCGGAAAACTCCACTTTCTTTCTTTCTTTTTTTTTTTTCTTATTTTTTTGAACATGCCTTTTATTCCTCCAGCACAACCAGCACCATTTCCCAAAGGCACTCCTCACTGCTGAGTACCGTGGCAGGAAGGGAGGAAAAAAGCCTCTACAGAGACATCTCCTAGCTTCCTTTCAGTCTTTGTTATCCTCACTGAGGGAGACACTAAAGGAAAGTAAAGCTGATTGTATCAACAGAGTGCACTTTAAGGCTGTGATATACGAAGTCAAGGGAGCAGTAGCACCCTTAAGTAAATGGGCATAAAACATACCTGTTTAGTACATTTGTAGCATGATCCATCCATCCATCCATCCATCCGTCCATCCATCCATCCATCCGTCCATCCGTCCATCCATCCATCCATCCATCCGTCCGTCCATCCATCCATCCATCGCTAACCTGAAATCGGGTCGCGTGGGAACTGGAGTCTATCTAAGTTCTCATTGGGCGAGAGGCAAGGATAGACCATGGACATATCTCCAGTCCATCACAGGGCAGAGCAATTGGGCTAACAGAGTCTTGCTCAAGGACATTTCAACACACTTCTCTACACGTGGGGGGATTGAACCTTCAACATTCCAATGGCCAGACGAACCACTTTAGCCACCGAGTCATGCCGCCCATGTTCTAGTATGATACTGAGTATGATATTTAGTAGAGTATTCGCTGGGCTGTGTAGAGCATGTGCCTCCAAGTCGAGCATTACGGGTTCAATCCCACCGCATATGTTGTAAAGCGCTTTGAGTGCCCGCTAGACTAGGAAAGCACTAGATCAAAATAAGTCAGTTTATCATTTGTAGTATTGAATTATTTCACTGTGTGTGTGTGTGCGTGTGTGTATGTGTGTGTGTGTGCGGGGGTGTGTGTGTCACGGTTGCTCAGTGGTACAGCGTGCACTTCAGGGACTGACAACCCAGACGTTGCAGGTTCGAACCCACCTGCCCCACAGCATGGGGACTGACTATGACACAAAAAATAGACCTCTCTCCTTCAGGGTAGCATCATCCAAGTCAGACAACCGTGTCGGCATCTCTCCAATGTCAGAAACTAAGAGGGTAGGAAGGAGAGATGACACTTTAATGCAACAAATCATGAAGACAGAGCCGTATCAGTGGTGTCCTGACTGCTGCACCCCATAGGTAAAGTGCCTCTAAACAACAGAGTGCAAACATGAGGGTAAGTCTTAATATACTGCCCCTACCTACCCCTCCCTCAGATACCCCCCTGCTTAGCCTTGCCCAGGTCGGCTCTCGTGTCATAAACGTCCTGCCTTAAAGCTCCCCTCCTGCAAAGCCGCATTTATTTACACTTCAACCCACATTAGTGATATTCCTATCATATAGTGTGTGAACCATTGGATTTTCTCCCCGAGACAGATAACCGCTAAAAGCTCCTGCTGAACTCATTGTTGGGATAAGATGTGCTCAGTTGACTTGAGGTCTATGCATGTGTGTGTGTTCTTCGGACAGCGTGCAGCATCAGGTTAAATCAGATCATTATCTGTTTTATCTGGGTTGATTACAGTCTGTGTGAGGCTATGCTGTGACATTGATTTGTTTGGATCTTGTAGGACCTCTTGCTTACCACTGGTAGATTTTTTTTGAAGAAAATTTAGATTTGAAAAAGCAAAGGCCGGCCTATGATTTAGTGTTCACCCTCTGGCCAGAGTCACACTTTGATTGATATTCATATAAGTATCAAGGTGTGGTCGTGGACAGGCCAAATCACTGCTGAGAACAATAAATCCTGTGCACAAGGAGCTCCATTCGTTCAGCTCGTGTTGACAGGTGTTTTTTCAGACAAACGGAAGCCACCCCAACATGTGAAATGACCGAATGAAGATTGATATCAGGCTAAAATGTTTTAATAGATTTATGAACAGTGTGAGGATGTGAGTCTTGTCTAACCCCAAGAGTGTCAGGCTTCCAAATGTCCTCTCCTCGCTCCACATGGCTGTAATCCACATGGGATAGTGGGGTGGGGGGATGAGACGTATGATACTCCACAGGATGCTTAACACAATATTCCATGTGGTCTCTATTGAATAAGACCTCCTTTAATTTAGTTAAGGTAAAACACAGGGATTACAGACAGCTCTGGCTGGACATGAAAGTGGGGTAATCAAAACAGGCTGCTGTGCACATCCATGAATATTAGAAGCCAAGAGATTATTACAGCACAATTTATTTAATGGAGGAAGCCCAGGGAGGAGGATACGGGTGGCCGGTTGGGGGAAGGTTGCTCGTCATCGTGGCATAGTGATTGAAACGTACTGCCTGACCTCGGTACTCCTGTGTGGGAGTGAGAAACCAGGACATGTGATTGCACCCTTCAGGAGGATGGCTGTGTTTTTTTTTCTTTGAAAACAGTTTTTGTACATCCGTTACTTTCCCCTGCCCCGCGTGCCATTTAATTTAACTCCAAGTATTACATAGGAAGCTAAATTTTAACCTTGGCAAAGTGATGATAATCTTGGGGGAAGATTATATTGATTGATTGAAAATCATATACATTCTGAAAATAGGAAAAGGCTGCTGGAGCTATTTTCCTGTTAAGCGCTGCATGTCACCAAGCTGGTATTTTTGATGTATTTCTGTCACCTGACAAATGTGTCGTGTGTCCCCCCCCTCGCCTATGTCCTCTGCACTGCAACATCAATTTATAATCTCTCCAGGTGGATACACAACCCCAGTTAGCCTAGATCAATTCTCAAGGCTTTATTTCTTTTAACACATTTCAGTACCAAATGTAAATATCTCTTGCTGCAAGACATCTATGATTACTGTCCTGCTGACCAGTGGTAAATATGTCAGCTTCACTTATCTCAACGTTTCTGAGGTAGAGTGATTGTGGGAATTAGAGGGATCTTTCCATTTCTTTCCTCACCACACCCCATTAACATGTCTGTAGTTGCATGTCTGCGTACCTTACATGTGACATTTGGTTGACCTGTAGAGTTCCATGGGCTTTTCTGCATTCTAGTAGATGTGTTGTGCCTCCGGCTAGGCCACGAAGAGCTGTGGAGGGACATGATGTTTAATTCTGCAACACACCCTGCGCAGGAAACGATCCCAAGTGCACAAAGTGTGCTCCATTTTCCATTAAAGAGGACTGAATAGGTGAACCATGATTTGGTTTTGATTCATATGGAACTGAAACTAAGTCAACTTAAAGACTGATTCACTGATTCATTTGCAGAAATTGAATAAATTACCATTTTGGTACCTCATTAAAGTAGGCAAAAGACCAAATGTATGTAGGCTGCAGTTTCAATACTGCTCAGATTTTTTTGCCCTCTTCTGACTGATGTCATATGAAAGAATATCTGAGGTTTACTTGTGGTGCTGGTCAGACTGTTCCCAGGATAACACGGCACGATATCATCCTGATCGGCCCGATGATTAATGCCGTCAACAAACTGATCTCTTCGTCCCGTGTAGTGTGACATAGTTGAAGAGCAGTGATGGGAGGACACGGAAGGCCCGGAAGAAAAGTCTAGTGTGACAGGTTATTCTGTGACTTCCTGTCTAGTCTGACGTCTCCTGTCATGTGCTCCATGATGTCGACCAATAGGATGAATGAGTGATCTCTGGCGCGCATATGTAATCATGGCGGAGAGGAAGCGATGCTGGTGTTGCTGCTGTCTGAAGAAACAAGGAAGCCGCGGGAGGGTTCGCCCAACATTTCAAACAATGTCCATCTTTTGGACCTTTCCTCAAGGGACACCGTGAAAGTCAAGACAACATTTTTTGAATGCTGGCGAGAAATAGTGGAGACACTTCACCAACCCGGTGAGTACCTGGTTAAGCTATGCTAGGTCAAATAAAACAAAGAGATTCCCTTATCAGACCCACAAGGGGAAATTTGGATTTCTCTGTGATTTAACTCATCCTATTGTATAGGAGCAGTGAGCGGCCACGATATGACCCTCGGGGAGAGGTTAGGGGTTCAGTGTCTTGCTCAAGGACACCACGACATGCTTTCTGCAGGGTCGGGGATCGAATGTCCAACCTTCCGATTAGCCAGACGACTGCTCTACCCATTGAGCTATGCCGTCCCTTGTTAGCACTCCCCAGTAGCACTAGCCACAACAGTGTCCACAAGCTTTATTTTTATTGTTTTTACATGTTCTTTCTATCAGAACACCAGAACTCTCTTCCTTGATAAAATCATGCTCAGGAGATCAGATCCAAAGTGTGGCAATGCCATTTTTTTCATATAACAAACTTTGATAGCACAGTACTTAAAGCTTCTTAATTTCCTGTTACAATTTTCAACTTCAGATACAAATGGCTGCCTAACTTGTTTCTTATTTTTGAGTGCATAAATTACACTGCTACAGATATGTTTCTTGATATATAAAACATCAGTTTTTGGAACAAAAAGTTTTTGATTACATTTAAACATAAAACTATAGTTAATATTGCCAAAGACTGAGAATTGAATTACATATTTGCCATTATGTTCCTGAATATAGCATTTAAAGGTTTCTAATCACTTCTCAAACATAGTACTAAACATAGAGTTTCTTAAATTACCGGCCACCTGAGTACTGTTTTCCTCTAATAGCCATGATGGCAGCAAGATTGCTTATCTTGTAGCTTATCTTGTTGTCTGATCCTACCCTATGTAATCAGGTTTGAGACTTTGCTTATAACTCTGGAAACTTAAGAAAGACATTCTATAGTGGGGGCATAGCTCAAGGGGTAGGGTGGTCATCAAGCAATCAGAAGATCAGTGGTTCGGTTCCTTGGGAAAGCTTGTCGAAATGTCCTTGATTGAGCAAGACACTGAACTTCTAACTGGGTGGGAAAAATTTAGTGCATTTTCATTCTGAATGTTCATTGATATTCATTGTCCCTATAGAGGAGAGGATTTTCAGTATTTTTAACTTTTTAAGACTCAATTATTAATCAATTAAGTAAAGAATAATAGATGAATAAATTATTAAAATAATCATTATTTGCAGCCATAGACTCTTCCTGGTGCTCCCTTGTACATTCTACCCATTAAATTTCAATCATGAAAGAGGGAGATGATGAGAAAGAGAGGTTAAACAAGGATTTCTGAGTGCTGGGACAAATGAGATATGAATTGTGCAAAGTGGGGTCCAGCTCTATATTAGGAAGGTGGCAGCAATATTTTATTAATTTGATGTACAGTAACATTGCATCAACATTCAATGCTGTAACTCTGCAAGCGGTATTACAAGTTATAACATTAATATTTATTATCATAAATACAGCTCCTAACTGTATGTCGAGATTGTTATTTCCAATTCTAAGCTGGCATTTCAATTGCAATCAGTGCTGTAGATGCAGTCATTTTTCCTCATCGGTTCCACAGGTTTAATCAAGCAGGACACAGTAAATATTGTACATAAATCAGTTGATGTGATACCTTGTACCAACCACTGTTTGCCTGCTACAACTCAAAACCACTTACCGCCTCCTCAACTTTCCTGGACACTGCATCGCTGTCTCACACACATGTTGACCTTTTCAGCCCTGCATGTGTCCCGGGGGAACACTGGAGCCCCTTGCCTCTAAGGGGGAAGAAAGTTGTTTTCTTTAGTTCCTTCTGTCAGGATTGTTACAACAGCAGATGTGTTAAAGCTGCCACCCTGAGATGGGTTATTTTTGGTTTAAAGTACTGCCACCTTGGGTGATTGTGTTTGACCACTACTAAATCCCAGAGGCCCATTGGAAATGAATCAAGAATCACCATTGCTTGTTGTCCCCAACACCACAAAAGCACTAGTTAAGCCTTATTTTTAGCTGTTGAATATTAAGAGTTGAGAGTTGGTTGAGGTCTTAGATGAGTAACTGTTGTTAACCACAACAGCTCTGTTTCCTCTTCAAATTCACTGCTTACCTCCCCTTTCTCCCCACATTTGGTGATGATCCAAAAGGTGACTCCCTCTGTTGTTAGCTGGTATAGCATTAAGAGTCTAATACCACTGGACTCTCACTGCTGACTAGTTCCAACTGGGCTTTGAATCCCAGATCTGCAGTGGGAGAGACAGCATTCTTACCTACTGAGCTATCCTGAAGCCCCGTAAACTTCCAATGAAATGAGGACTTCTAAAAAAGTCAGAGCTGTATATATCAATCTAACCCAGGTTAATTAATGCAGACTGTTTGTTGCTCAGTCTTGATGATTATAGTTTTATGATTACCATGACTCCCCCTGGCCAGTTTATTTTTAAAAAACACACCCAAATAACTCATCCTTGTGTTGAGAGGATGGCGTTGACTTGGAAGATGTTTCTCACCATCAGGCTATCAGAGAGTTAAGTGCTTGGGAAACAGCGGGGCTCCCACTTAGAGAGGAGTTGGGTCCAGCACGCAGAATAAGGCACCATGTGTGTGTATGTGTATGTGTGTGGGGCCCACCATGATTCACAGGGAATACTATTCTGGATCAATGTGTTTGGGCTGGCCCTACCACACGCTGGGTGTCTCAAAGACTTAGACAAATGGTTGAATTACGGGACTCGCAGTGGTGGAAGACAGACTTTGCTCGCCCCTCCATTCTGAGGGAACCTATTTGTTTTCCCCATCTTCAAAGACAAGAGCATGTTCTCTTTGGCTCAACCAAACTGGTTACTTCCTGCCCTATGTTGGATTTTGAAGTGTGGGGGGCGGCAGCAACAAACAACAATTGTGTGTTTATTTGGCATGCACAATCAATAAATTATAGGACTGATAAGTGAGAAGCCTGTTTTACATTTCATGATTAGTCCCCATGTTGTGGGGGTGGAGACGGATGTAGATGGAGCTTGTGAGGGATTAAGCCCAGATACCCTTCCTGACACCCCGTGGTGGGTTCAAACCCGCTTCCCCTGGCTCATCCGTTCCCAAATCGAGCCTTCCTACCACTGAGCTACCACTGCCCCATACTATAGGACTGATAAATAAACCAGATGAATCGGACACTATTTGGTTTAACAGTCAGATAAGCCTACGCTTTTGCTTTTGCTTGCACTCGCAGACTAGCAAAAACCCGATAAACTGCATCTCCTCACCAATTTGATTTCACGTGATGCTTAAAAAGTCTTCTTAGCAAGGGTTTTCTATCAGTGCTAGCTTTTACACAGAATTAATTTTGGTGTTATTTTCTCCCACTTTTTTTATTCGCACCTCATCTATATTTTGGTGAGAGGGTGGCATTGCCTAAAAATGCACACTTACAGGGATTTTTAAAGCTCAGCAATAGAGCATTGAAAGGGAAAAAGAGTTTAGGTCTCCTTAATTCAGAAAATAGTGGACATTCTTCTCAAGCACTCCCTTACTCTGCCTACCCCTAACCCTATCATTTTTCTCCATTTCAGTAATGTCTTGTTTTCTCTTGTTTCATCCACACCTGCCCTTACTTTTTCCTCTTTCGTCCTCTGACATCAATGTGTCATATACAGATAAAAAGGCTTTCGTCCAGCTACTGCTGCTGATTATTGATTAGATCACCTGGTTGGTAAAGGTAATGTCTTTGTTTGCAGTACCTGTGCCACGATTCAAGAATGAACAAGGTGACAGTGTGCTGTGGGACAATAGCACCCGCTGTTATAGACAATACATTATCATATATCATATCATATCATTTGCTTATTGCAAACTCCTTGACCCCGTTTCTGTATCTTTCTCTCTCGCATTCTGTTTTCCTCTGGACCTTTACTCTTTTTTTCTCTCACACACACATACACACTCTCGCACTTTCTCTCTCTTTATCTACCTGATGCCTAACAGGGTAGAGGGAGACAGGGGGCCATTGGTCTGCGTCCCCTCAGTCACACTCAGTAGCTGGCTGATAGGAGACCCCTATTCCATGACGTCAAGGACCTTGTGGGAGATAACAAGGCATCATGATAAAACAGGGATGCAATTAGTGCCGGAATGACAGTCCAGGAAGCTGAAGTATACAGATACAAAGCATGTTAGTGGGATAAATTTAAGCTGATGGAGGTTAGCTTGAGAGCGTTTTGCCCTGTCTCTGTGCTGTCTCCTGGTAAACCCTCTGCCAGCGTGCACGTATTCATTGGTCCTTTGGAATTTTTTAGGTTTTTTATATTTTTGGTAATGCTTTAAATTGAAGGCCACTCATTACTCAGATATAAACAAAAAAGATGTAAGTGAACTATGACGGGTGGTACTTACTGAGTGCAAATATGATCAAACGAGGGGCTTTTATGTATCTGTTTGCTTCTTTGTCATTAAAACGTGCTGCTAAATATAATTTTCATCCAGCCCTGTATGGGATAAATCCACACGTCACATTGTGTCAAGCACTATTGTCTTTAATCCTTTGTGTTGCAAGTATTAATTAGCTGTTAAACTTTAATATCAGCTGGAGATTAAACATTCTACTGAGGAGTATAACCATGGTAAACCCAGCACTGCATTTGATATTCAACTGACATTCACATTTGAGGGCTGTGGTAGCTCAGTGGTAGAGTGCGGATGCCTTGGGAGCTGACGAACCAGAGGCAGCAGATTCAAATTCACAGCAGGCCGTCGAGGAGGGCATCTGGCCTTAATCCCCCAAGCTCCATCTAAGTCCGTGTCCACCCCCACAACATCGGGACTAATTGTGACATGCAAAATGGACCTTTATTCACATTTAACATTTAGAATCAGAATCAACTTTATTGGCAAAGTGGGCTTTTGCACACAAGGAATTGGATTCTCTTACACAGCCTCTCCATCTAACTAACACGTTGTGGGGTGGATACAGACGCATAACACAGATCCTCTCTATACAGTAGTTTAATGTGTATTTACAATTGTACATTTGTAATGCACAGACATTTGTATTGCACATCAGATTTAAAGAGTTAGTGCACATTGTAGATATACAGGTAAGCTATCGTGACCAGAATGGGTTTTTTATGAAGTAACATAGGTACACAATAAGCATCCATTATTGTACCATGGTGTTGAGTGTTTTTGAGAGAGACGGGGGTGTGTCTGTTGGTTTTGGTGCACATTGCTCTAATATTTGCCAGAGGGTAAGAGTTCAAACAGATTTTGTCCTGTGGGTGTGTGTGTGGGGGGTGTCTATGGTGATTATGCCCACCTGTTTCCAGACTCTGGAGGTGTACAAGTCTTGTAAGGTGGGCCGGGGAGCTTCAGTGATGTTTTTTCTGCTGTCCTCATTGTTCACTGCAGTCTGTTTCTATCTATCTTGATTATTATTTTATTTTTTTGCTGCTCGAAACAAGACCAATACGGTGGTTTGCAGGACAGATTCGGTGATTGTGGTGTAGAACTGGCTCAACATTCTGTGTGATAAACCAAAATACTTCAATTGCTGTAGAAAGAATATCCTCTGCTGGGCTATTTGGGGGATAGAGTTGATGTTGGTGTCCCATTTCATGTCTTTGGAGATGGTACTTCCCAGAAACTTAAGGTCCCTGGGGTTGACACAGGCCTGTTGAATATATTTAGGGGGAGCAGTGTTGAGGGATCTCTCCTAAAGTCCATTGTCATCTCCACAGTCATGAGCATGTTCAACTCCCAAAATGTTCCGACTCCAAAAAAGCATCAGCCACTCAACCTTCTGCTGATATGTAGATTTATCGCCATCCTGGATAGGTCCAGTGACTAGTGGCGCTTGAAAACATCAGTATTTTAAACAGCTGGGGCCTTGGAGGCTCTGTTGTTGGTGTATAAGGAAGAAGAGCAGTGGAGGAAAGATAACACATCCCGAGGGGGCACCAGTGGTGAATGTCTTATACCAGAAGTGACTTACCCCAGACTCACCTGCTGTTTCCTGCTTTTCAGAGAGCTTGTGATCCACTCACTGACAGATGGCAGGGAATAGAGTGAGCTGGGAGAGTTTGGAAGAGAGTATTTCTAGAATGATGGTGTTGAACACTGAGCTGAGGTCAACAAACAGGATCTTTGCCTATGTCACTGAACAGCCAAGGGGTTGCGGGATGTAGTGCAGTTCAATGTTGACTGCATCATCCACTGACCCCTCTTCCCAGTAGGCAAACTGCAGGGGCCCCAGGGAAATGAAAAGCCCCTCTTGTACTCATTTTTTACTACCACTACCACAGTTCAATAACATCTATTTTGCTCGTGAGTTACTTTAGGTTTTTTCTGTGTAATGAATAGCATGTAAATCAAGGGGGGGGTCACCTTTTTTTTCTTCTTCTTATAGATTGAAGACTTAGTTGCTGACTGTGCGGAATCCTTATGGAGTCTTTTATATTCCCCTGAGTAGAGAGCCAGCAGGTTGTGCTCTGTGAAACTGTGAAGGACTCTGCAGAGACAAGGACAGGGACACTCTGCCTCACCACCAGTGGCGCCAGGCAGTGCCTTTCAAAAACTAGGCAGACTTAAAAAAAAAACCTAGATAAAATCCTCCTGCTTTGACAAGGGGGGGGACTGCTCAACTCCAGAGCATTCCCATATGCACCATGCTGCCAGCATATTTCTTGTTCAGTCTGTAAAGTGGTTTCACTGATTTCATTATTTAGTCAGAGTACTTTAAGTGCACACTTTTAAGACGATCTAACGTCAGAACCAGTTTACTGCTGTGGCTGTGTGGCCCTCTGGTGTATTTTGGGAATGTTATGGACAGACGCGATGCCATTTAAGATTTAGATCTCCAAATACAGTCACACAGATCAGGCATTCATCAGATTTTAGATTTTTTTTCATTGATATTTGGTCTTTTCTAACAATTCAAGTAGAAGCATAACTAAAGAAGAAAATTTATCATTTAAAAGAAAAAACACAGCACTTTAATATTTGAAGGGAAAATCAGCAGAAAGTTCTTCTTAATTTGTTCTGAGATGGTGGAGTTCATTACAATTCAAAGCGTCTCATAGTGTGAATATTTGTTCTGTTGTACAAACTATCTTAGCATTGAGGTGATAGCTCCATAATGCAAAAGAAGAATTGAAGATAAGAGGTGAACCTAATAAAAATGATCAACTGCAGAGGCACATGCATTAAAGAGATGTTTTATGACTTAGAGAGGTAGATTTTTTATTTGTCAAGATTAAGGCCAATGTTGTGGGGATGGACACAGACGTAGATGATTTGTAAGGGGGATTAAGGCCGGATCCCCCATGATGGGATCAAACCTGTGACATCTAGGTGTTACATTACCTTTAAGGGTCACATTTTAAAGCTTTTTTCCAATGTAACAGATATGAATATAGCTTTTACAGCCGTTCTCTTTACTTTTTGTATTTCTAAGTTTGTTGGGTCAAATGCCCTACTTCAGGCTTATATAGATGGAGTTGCTTTAGGACTTAAAGATTAAGATGATGGTTTGCAGAATCAGTTTATTGGCCAAGTAGGTTTTCAGAAGTGGCTTTCCTTCTTTCTGTTTTTTTAAGGTAGTAAGCATATCTGTCTATTTTCCTATATCCAAAGGTTGGGTAGATATGCTTTTCTCTGATAAAATCTTCATAGCTTAGGTCTTTTCTCATAAAATAGTGTGCATTCCCTAAATATAGCCACCTGCAAGAACAAAGTCCCTGTGTCAGAGATGTGCTCACAGAATGCCTGGTGGCTGTGCTTAGTGAGGAAGCCCCACTATTACAGTTCATTGGAGCAGTTGACAAACAAAAATAAGATTAATACTTTTAACCTATTTGACTCCCAGGTTCACCGGCCAACTGGCCCATATAAGATCAGTGGACTGCTTTTCAATTGGCAATAAACACAGGATTTATTCTCATATTCCTATAATCTTATCAGCAGAACAATACTTGGTATATTCATTTGGACAGAAACCCACCCACAGGGGATGGCATAGCTCAGTGGGTAGAGTGGTTATCTGGCGATCGGAAGGTTGCAGGTACAATCCTGGCACCTGCAGAGAAGGTTGTCAAAAGTGTCCTTTAGCAATACACTGTTCCCCTAACTGCTCTATGATGGACTGGCATATTATCAAAGATGTCTCCCAGCCTTTTACCCATTGAGCACTGAGATAGGTTCTAGTTTGCCTGTGACTCAATTTCAGATAAGTGGTTGATGATGGATGGATGGATGGAGAAACCTACTCACCATGCAGTGCAGGTTGTGACTTACTCAATGTAAAAGCAACTGTATATATGATAATTCAACAGATATATTTGTGTTTTTATACTTGTTTGAAAAGAAAAGAAAATTATTTCATTCATTCATAACTAATTGTAGATTGAGGCTAAAAAGATGAAGCATCAAGTTCAGATTTAAAGGACTCAACAGATTCTTATTGTCTGATGGCAGCAGAGTCTGAAAAGTGAAGGCCCTGACACCAGCTGAGTTTAATTTAAAGTTGGGCACACAGAGGAGCTCTGTATTTTGAGAGGGGAGAGGTTGAGATGGATTGTAAGGTTTGAGGATATCAGACGGGTATGATGGGGCAAGCCCATTTAGGATTTTATAATTCAGCAGAAGCACCATGAAGTTCTAATGCTGATAGGAGCCCAATGAAGGGAGACAAGAATTGGTGTAATATGGTAATCAAATCTGGATGTAACAAATGCAGGTATTAGAGTCTCGGCAACAGCCATAGACAAGCAGGACTGGAATTTATCTACGTTTTGTCGGTGAAAAAATGAAGTCTTGGTAATTTATTCAATGTGCTTATCAAAGTAAAAGATGGAATCAACCATAACGCCATAGATTTTTGCCTGCCACCCTTTGAGAAATCACAGTTGTCCGTTGTTATTGATGTTATTGATTGAATTGTGATTGATCAAATCTATCTATCTGTCCATCTGTCTGTCTATATGCATGTGTGTGTGTTTTTGTCTGCGCGCACACACACACACACACACACACACACACAAACTGGCCTTCTTTTTTTCTTTTTAAAGTTGATCCCCCTTTTTCCCCTACTCGAATTCCCCGAGTTGCCTACAATAGTCTTTATAAACCTGTTATTTTGTCCCACTTGTGGCAGGAACATACCCAAAATGACACAGGCAGTTTCTACTACCGGTATTAGTTTAATATGAGACAGAATTCTCAGACAGACGACAAATAAGTGTCTGTGAAGGAGCTCTCACAAAAAGCCCAAACCTTATGGGAGAATGAAAAGAAACATGCACCAAGCAATCGAATGACTTACTCAATTTTTCTTAATCATAAATGGTGAAACATCAACAATTCAATCAGTCTGAATCACATTTAGAGTATAAACGATGGATGTTGCTGCTGCTCTCAGGGACGGGCAAGTTCCTGGGAGCTGTACCTCCCATTGTTTTTCTGTTCCCATTCAGTCATTGCTGTGCAGATGAAGGGCAATAGTTCTGCCTGCCACTTGTATCAGACAGGACAGACAACCTACCTGCACAGTGCTGTCAGTCTAATAGCCAATAACCAGTGAAGATGCTTCCTTACAGGTGAAACGAGAACATGTTCTGTATACATGAGAAGGCTTCAACAAGCAAAAGCAAGCATGCATAAATGTTTAGAATACAAGCACAATGGTGGAATATTGGCAAACAAACACCAATGTCTCCTAATACTGCATGCCTTGTGCCCTCTTCATCAGTCTGGATATACTCCTTAAGGGTCTGGAGCAGCACCTGTGTGTTGTCAGTCTTGACCCATTTGTGTAAATGTAGGCTCAAAAGCAAGAAGTACACAAAGCTGTCTCTCACAATGGCACTCTTGTAGCTGGCCAGCAGGGTTGAGACTATAAGAGAGGGTTATCATGTAGCCAGATGCACTTTGAGAGTGAGAACATGTCTCTGCTGTTCCTGGTCACTCCACCGGAGAGAAGAGTGAACTGCGGCTCTCCCCCCCCCCCAG
>OMLC01025713.1:1277-14179 GCA_900302585.1 Regalecus glesne | reverse complement strand
GAGGGAGGCTGCAAGCAAGGGTTGAACTCATCTGTCTGGATCAAAAAAGGGCCAGAGTGATGGGAGACTCCTGCTTTAAGAAGATAAACAGCCAGCGTAGATCAAAATATTCTGTCAAATGTACACACACACACACACACACACACAGGTATACAAATGCAGGTACACACACAGTCATCTCACACAACAGCAACGTCAGACCATGGGTGTTATCTCCTTGTCAGCTTGGAAAAGGCGTAGCAGCCAGATTCAGGAGACACCTGGTTATTTACAAAGAACAGCCACCATGAAAAGGAATAAAAAAGAAAAAGACAAAATATGTCGAGAAAATTCTGCTAAACTTGGCCAGAGAACTCATGATTGACGGTGACTGAGAGAAGATGCTGCACCACAGATCTATAGAGGATAGAGACTCTTTTTGGACACGGCATAAAGACATATCTGTTCTCTTTGACTGATGTGTGGAGCTGAATTTGTGGAGGGGGGGGTAACTTCCTCCTTTGCATATGAGAGCAACTTCAACGCCTGCCAAGATGACAACGGATGCCCAAATGTTCTATTTAATGTTGTGAGCCTTGAGAGAGAGAGAGAGATGGATAGAGACAGAGATGAGAGATGCAGAGAGAAGATGAGAATGAGCAGCGAGGAAAAGAACGTTACCCTGAGATGCCAAGTTCACTATTAGCCAGCCGGAGGTGTGTGCAGCGGAGGGGGAGGAGGGAGAGGGAGGGGGCGGGGTAGAGAGGAGTGGTGTCAGGTACGTGTCTCCATGCGGGCGCTCTAACATGCAGTTCTCTCGCAGCTGCTGTTCGCCCGGATAACAAATCACTCCCTACAGCGCCTTCTGGTAACCTCATCATTCCTGCTAATAACATTTGGAGATGCTAAGCTCGTAAATTAGCGAATCTGGACCAAGGAGATATTATTTATGCTTGTCTACCATCCTGAAAGACTCGTCTTGATGGGTAAATTGTGTTTAATTCTTGGAGGAAGCCGTTTTTTTCTGCGCCCCAGCGTGAGATGAGATTAATCCCTTGACAACCTTTGCGGGCGCACTTCAAAATTGCTCCCAAATGTCACTGCCGCTTCGCTGAGATTTGTGGAGGGTGGAAACGGGGGGAGAAAAAAAAGCACAGAAAATGGGGACATATCCCAAATATGTGACCCCCCCTTCTCTAAAACACACACACGCACACACAAATGTTCAATAAATGTACTTATTTCCACATGCTTACTGCTTACAAATAAAAAGTACAAATACCAGGCACAGTCGTCCTCCCACACACACCTTGCACCCTCCTATGAATTATGCCTTGACGCTTTTGTTGAGGCCTGAACACACCCACAGCGTTTTCCTCATGTGATGTATTCGCACGATGAAGGATCTTTTGAACCGTCGCTTTTGTCACGAGTACTTCGCGCAGCGCACGATTATGACGTAGAGAAAAAGTGACGTCGTCTGTTTTATTTCTCCACACGAGGTCATCTTGGCGAGCTCTCGCAGTGCTAATGAAAGACATCAACCAATCACGTTGCTCGGAAAAGACGTGACGTCACAACTCCTAAAGACAATGGTGGACCAGGTGATCGTCTCTCATCACCGCTCTGTGTTGTGGGACAAATGGTAGAGAGACTTGTTCTTTCACAGGTGGGACACAACATTATATCGTCGCGGCATACAACCTGACAGGTGTATTCTGGGTCAGGGGTCACCTCGTGACCCCGAAAGGAAGAAGAGGAGCCGAAGTCCATTTATCATCATCCCCACACAACGCATCGCCGTACCTGAACCCGCGGTCGATACCCCTCGTCTCTCATATCCCCATCCTATGAATAGTTTTGATGCCAAATGATCATTGGCTAGTGTTTTGCCTTTTCGTGTCATGGTGAATAAACATGTCCTCGTGGACATCGTTACAATGTACCATGTAAGAGATAGCGGTGACGGAGCCCCCTCCCCAACACCCCCACCCACCAACTGCTCACACCACTCACAGCTAGCCTGTTGCCCAGATTGCTTTTCATTAATTTGTGCCCCGTGACTTGGAGTTTGTCCTTGATTCAATGTTTCCCCACAGCTCCTGGTGAAAAGACAGTTTTAGATAAATTTACCCAGACAGACATGAGGAAACGGCTCTTTACAGCTTGTAGTCACTTCAGTCACGGCACACACACTGAAACACGATACAGACATTCATGACCTGTACGCTCAGTAACCTTCACAGTCGCTCTTTAACAAGTCTCCTTTTCAAACACTGCCCAAACACATGCCTCCACTGGAGCTCGAGGGGGTCTCTCTCTCTCTCTCTCTATTTTGGGGGTGGGTACAGACTTAAAGGGAGCATGGGGGACTAACACTGGATGCCCTTACCAACCACCTGCACACACACACACCACACATACACGCACACACGAGCACTTCAAAGGGCCAAACTGAGACGATGAGTGTGTCCATGCTTGTGCTCGTTGGTGCACATACATGAACATTCACTTGCGTATGTATCCACACCTGTGTGTGTCTGCATCCATGCACCACCCCGTGTACATCAGCTGGTAGTGTGTGTTCATGCACCCGGGTGTATTCTTGCACGTAATACAAACACACACAGGCAGATGTGTGTGTTCGTATCAGGCATCATCATCATCATGAGAGGGCCACTGACCCCTCTTTCTACCAGCTTTGGCACTGTAAAAACACTCATGGGTACGTTTCACAGCGCCGTGTGTAAAGTTCAGTGGGAAATACAACAGGACCCAAAACAATGAGCTTTAATGTGGTGGAAATGAACCGCAGAGTTCTGCCACCCTAAAGTTCCTCTGACATCCGACCGCGACGTTCAAACACGAAATGACACGTGCTGACTGTCTCCACCTAACAAGGCCTTCTCCTAATTATAGTCATTTACCACCAAACATCCCCACACACCAATCACAGCCGTCTGGGTCTTCCTCTGGGCATGTGTGTGTGTGTGTGAGAGAGACGGAGCTAAGGCAGAGGGAGGGGGACTAGCAAGAGGAGAAGAAACAAGCAATCATAAGGTTTTAAATGCTGCTCCACACACGAGGTGGGAAACGCTCTGGTAGACCAAGCATGACAACCACACCCGATCTGTCAGCTTTGTCCCTCCACAACTTCACAACCACCGAGAGAATCCCGACATCTGTGATGTCATGTCCTGTCCGCTGGCACCTGCTCTCCCAAAGTGTTCCTTATGACTGCGTCTAATTGTGGATGAACTTGATGAAATGTGCAGCATGGTGTCCATGCTGTGGCTGATCAGCTTTGCACTGCTGTAGTTGCTACACCTCTTAACAACTTGTTCTTCCGAACACCAGGCGACTGCTCTCCCCACTGAGCCATGCCGCCCCAATCATTATTATCATTATCATTATTATTATTATTATACCATTTAATTAAACATGGGTGCATTTTTCCTGTTCATACTGTATATAGTGTTCATATGTCCCCCTTGTTTAAATTGATGTTACATATGATGCTTTAGATGTGATGCCTCTCTTTTCGTGCTATCCACTTTGCTGCTGTAACTCTGTAATTTCCTCCCGTTGGACTAACAAAGGAATATCTTATCTCATGAAATGACTTGAAGAAAATATTGTAGTTGTCTGGATAGAAATATTTTTTTAGAAATAAATACAAGTTTACTTTTATGAATTTCCATAAAAACGGAGTTAAATGATTGCAAATAAAAGAGGTAATAAGAATATAAATGCTTTCTTTTTCATGGATCATCAGCATTCGTGATTTGTTTGGGTCCAAATGACTTGTTTTAAATAATTCTATTAACCATAAATATCTATATAAAAATAATGGAGGATTAGATGATAAGTTTAGAAGCTGTATTTCTGTAAAATCCAAAGGTGGCCTGAGACGTGACCTTGGAACAGTGCATCCATTACCAATTCCTGAACACTACCTGTAAACATGTGGACGCGTTTGCTTACACGAAAATCAGCATGCTGAGACAGAACGTCACGAGGAAGTTTGCTCTCTACGCCAACAGAGTTCCGCGCTCGAGGACCGTCTCTGTACGGCCGAGCGATCCCAAAACCATATGCGTTTCAAATGACTTCAATCTCTGAGCAGCTTTACACCACTGGCACAGCCCTCATGATCAGTTTCACATGCCGAGGCCAGACTGCAGAGATACACCCCCCAAAGGACGTCCCTCCCTCCAAGAGAGAGAGATTGAGAGGGAGAGAGAGTTCTAGTAGCATTTATTTTCTCCTTGCTGGTGAAGCAATTTCGCTGGGCCTCCGCCTGTGCGGGGTGCAGCTCGCCATGGTGAAGTGAAACTCTCCGGCAGTGTTTATGGAGCTGTGTTTTGTGGTCATTGTGGTCTCTCAGCTGTCCCCGAGGCCCTGTAAAGAGCCTCACCACAGGCCTGTTTAGCCACACTACGCTCCCACCACAACAGCAAACCTCACACATCTGTCTACCACCAATATGCTGCAGTTTGAAATTTATGTCCTGGCTGGACCAGATGGCTTTGAGTTAGACAGAGATGGATTTCATTCTCTGTTGCTCTTTGGCTGAGTTTGAATCAGACTGTGATAAAAAAGAGAAAAAAAGTGCCACACACGGGCAATTTGGGAATGTCAAACCAGGAAGCATTTAATTTAGTAGGGTCAGGGTGAACATAGCACTGTACCTGATAACAGGTTTGGGTATCCAGGCTCGACCCAAGATTTAAATAGTCAACAGAGGGAAAAAAATAGCTTTGCTTGGATCTGCTGGGCGTTTCTTTGGGGAATGAGAAGAAAACATGTAAACATAACATTGGCAGGCACAATGAGAGCTCTGTCTTACGTGTCACCATGTTTTGGGGGTGGACACAGACTTAAATGGAGCTTGGAGGATTAAGGCCGGATGCCGTTGCTGACGCCCTGCGGTGGGTTTGAACTTGCTACTTCTGGCTCATCAGTTCTCAAAGCACACACTCTACCACTGAACTACCACGGCCCATTGGCAGACACCCTCTATTGCTAGTACTACACCACTACTGATCAGACAAATAGCCAAGCAAGACCAAGGCTGACACTGTTCCTTAACTTGGAGTGCAGCATGGTAAATAGGTTTGCAACAATGACCAATGCCTAGACCAGATGCTCTTCAGGGAGATACAAAGAGAAGCAGAGAATAAAATACGAAAAAATATGCACATAAATAAATTATATAATTTCTTCAAGGACACGGCACCACAAACACATACACACACAGGATGATATCATCACCCATTACATTAATAGGTAACAATATAAAGTCAAATCCAATACAGTGTCAACATTGAAACAATCTGGGGATACTTTGTGATTCAAAGTATCGTGTTATGTATGTGATGACCTCTGACCTCCTGAATGAAAACTCTACAAGAGGAACACGGATAGCCACCTAGAAAATGTTCGGCATCTTTTTTTGTGAATGAATCAAAACCTCTACATCTATTAATCAATGAAGATGTGGAGAATCTCTTACTTCTTTCAGCTGCTCCTGTCAGGGGTCTCCGCAGCAGATCATCATCTCCATCTCTTCCTGTCCTCTACATCTTCCTCTGTCTCACCAGCCACCTGCATGTCCTCCCTCACCACATCATAAACCCCCTCTTTGGTCTTCCTCTTCTCCTCTAGCCTGGCAGCTCCATATTCAGCATCCTTCTCCCAGTATACCAGCATCTCTCCTCCACACATGTCCAAACCATCTCGGTCGGGCCTCCCTTGCTTTGTCTCCAAAATATGAAACTATGGAGTAAAGTGAGTAAAATATTTCACTTTTTAGTCTTAAGTGACTCACAGTCATTTAAAAACAGATACAATATTCTTCATGCTTGTGTTGGAAGTAGTTTTGTAAAACTATATATATGGGTTTTTTCATAGGCTGAAACTCACATGTCCAAATGCTGCCACATGACAACACATTTACCAGTGCAGCAGTAAACCACAGCATGTTGGAGTTTCCCTTGTGATTAACACTAAATAATTTAATCAAGTTAAAAAGCTTCTCAATACATAAATCGTCCATTAAAATCATTCCACACATGTTGCATATTCAGAAAAATAATTACATTTCTGAATCGGCATTAACCTCCACTTTCCCTGCACCACTTTTGACATTTTATGGCTCTGAATAGCTTAAAACATGCGAGCACAAACACATCCAAACTTTCATATACAAGTACACATATGGAGATACACGCGCACACACGCGCGCGCGGACACGCACACACATTCAAACATGCCTAAACCACCAGCCGGTGCAGCGTTTCATCTCTGATGAGTAACACATGCCGTTTCAACAATCACCCCAATCCTCCCTTATCTTCAGGAGTTATGGGTCTAAATCTACTCATAATACACGGCCTACTGAGGCCGTAATCCCCGAGAACATCAGAATAAATCTGTACTATATCCGCTACACACAGACTACTGAGCCCAGCCAGACCAGCACCATTATGGTGTGACTGTGTGTGTGTGTGTGTATGTGTGTGTATGTGTTAGGAAAGGACACTAATGGGTGGTCTATGAATTCATATTAACACCCAGAACCATTAGGACACCTACATTTAGGAAATCCCTCTGACCCCATGCGCTCCGACAGCTGTCCATCATTGGAAGTCATCTTCTCCCTCCGTGCACTTCACCTCTTTCTGTCTCTTCCTGCCTGACTGTGTCTGTCCACCGTCCTATTAATCCCTTGCTGTCTGTGTGTCTCTCACGGCACCTTTCTCCTGCTCCCTGTTTCTCTCTCTCCCCTGTACTCTCTGGCTTTGGGTTCACACCGTGTTCAGTGGCAAGCCTGTGTGAGGACACAGAAAGAGGACAAATCACCACTAATGACGAGGTCAGTTTGCCTTTGACACAACTTCCAACTTTCACAGCCCCCTTCCAAAAGCAAACAGAACAAGTAGGCCGCATAGGGTTCGTCTCCACTTGAAGTCAAAGTCAACTGTCAGGACAAATGGCCGTCTGGCCCCATGGCTTGTGGTGTATGCGTCACCTTCTGCTAATGTATGCATGATATGGAGATCCTCTTCTCTCTCTCACACACACACACACACACACACACAAGTCAAACCCGCAGAGACAGAAAATAATTGCACTGTTTTGTCTCAGAGCAAAATGAAGTGACAAGGAGCACAAATTAAAACTGCAAAGTGCCGCTGCCCTCTCCCTCGCTCTTCCTCACCAAAGCCTGAGAGAACAGCCAACACAGTCATCTTCAGAGTCCAGGGGGGAGACGAGGCCCCTGGGCTCCTGTGGCTCCTTGGCTGGATGACAGCTCCCCGGCCTGGAGGGGTCAGCGTTGGGCTGTCTGAGAAACTGGCATCCGTGGTGGCTCCATAGGGGATGTTTTGGGGGGTGTCTTGTGGCTGGCTGGCACAGACTGGACATTGACAGTTTCCAAATAGTGTCGTTCCTGCCAGGAGGGCCTTCTGGGCTCTTACACATTACACCACACAGAGCACATACCAGAGGCATGGTGGGCAAAACTCACTGAAGGTCCTGACGCCTTCATAAGATAACAGCCGCTTGTTATTCAGTCTGTTTGTACAATTCGGCTTCTAAAGCTTTCGCGACAGGAGCAGGATTCTGTCCCGCCAATCATGATTTACCATGAGATCCCTTTGCCTCCACTGACTTTGCATTGTCGTGCAAAGGGCTATGGGATAGCTTGAAATTCAAACCAAGATTGCAGAGCAGAGAGAAAAGGATGGGACAAAAGTGGGACATCACTAAATAAAATAAAATTGACAAAAGGTAAAGTTTAGTTAGCTTTATGCAAATGAGAGCCCTGGTCTCCGTGTGTTCAGCCATGTGAGTGGACAAAAGACATTGGGTTTGCTCTTGTCGGTCATTCTTCCAGGATCTTGTGGAGTGACTAACTTGATCAGGTGGACATGAGTCCATGCACATACATTGCATTTGTTGTGGCTTGGCCCCAAACAGGTCAGCAGTCTGTCACAGGGCCAACACATGGGCACATATCAAGTCCCTCTCCCATTCATACCCATGGATAATGTCAACCCTGCCGTCACCTGATATGCATGGTTTTGGACCGAGCGTGGAAAATGGTGCACCGTGAGGAAAAGTCCCCTGAGATGAAAGGGCCGAGGGTTTGAGACAGAACATCGCCATGCCAACGCAGAGCTGAGTGATGCTCCAACACAGCAGCCTATATGGTTTGGTGGATTCACAGGGGAAGCAGGTTCAGGGAAAATGGCACGAAGAACCCACAATTCATCTAGTTGTGATGTTTAAAACTGCAGATAACAGGGAAAACGCCAGAAATGTACCCCCCCCAAAAAAAGAAGAAACAAACAAACGAATGGTGTGTGAAACAACACAAGGGGCCAGCAGGAGGAAATATATATGCAAAATGTTGTGAAAAGCACAAGGTTCATGTCTGCTGACATACCTTTTCACTTGCTTTGAACCTACAACATTGATGCTATTCATAAACTGGAAACCAACAACAAACTGTGCACAAACAAAATCCAATGGCAACATCAGGCAGACTGCCACTTATACACCCTAGTCCTGGACGATACAAAATAACACGTGTTATGAACGGCAAAGCTGAGGCCATTGTTTTTACCTCTATATTCCATTACAAGTATCAATAAACCAATCAATCAAATATGCACTAAAAATGAAAACATGGCAGACAAATATAGTTCATATATCACACCAACCAAGTCTTAATAAAGAAGACAGCAACATATATGCCCTTAAATAGGCAACGGTGAGCCAATTTAAGAAATCCCTTTACTCACCCTGTTTGTAGGAAGATTCCTTGCATTCATACCGGTTAGCCACTCTGTCTGGGATCTGCACCAAATCCAATTAGGATGTTTTGTCATTCGCTTTTTTTTGTCCTGCTGAAGTGAAAATAGTGTTAATTTGTTAGTCATCAGATATTGTAGTCTCCCCCTTCCATGGCTGAACTGAAACTAACATCTAGCTGATGCTTCTTATATTCAATCACTTTAAGGTACTGGTCATTTGAATAAAATAATAATAAAAAGCAGAAGAAACTTTATTCAGTTGTCCTTGTGCACACATACAACAGAATTTGTTCTCTGTACTCAACCCATGCTAATGTATACGAGCAGGGAGCAGCTGCAGCACCTGGAGACCAATTCCAGTTCTTTCTCCTATTGCCTTGCTCAGGGGCACAGGCAGGAGTATTAACCCTAACATGGATGTCTTGGATGCTGCATGTCTTTTTAAAGGGAGCTAAAAAAACACAAGATTTACTTTTAAACACAATTTGTTTCTTTAAGGGACCAAGTGCAGCTTTATAAACACAAATACCACCATTTGATGCCCTGGACCAAATTACAGCTTCAGGCTAATTCACATATGCAGTCCCCGTGTGTCTTTTTAATGGGGGTGGGAGGGAACCAGAAGAAACCCACACAGACAGGGGGAGAACATGCTGACTCCAGAACAGAAAGGACCTGGGATGGGATTCAAACCCAGGACTTTCTTGCTGTGAGGCACCAGTGCTAACGACTGCACCATCGTGCCTCCCAATAGTCACTATTGTAAAGTCACTAGTTACTAAAAAAATGGATGCTATTAAGACAACCATTAATGTACACATGGAGAGAGGATTACAATCGAGTTGATTATTAGCGGTATTTTCTTCTTTTTCCCCTCTGATATTCCGAAGAAGCTCTCATCCGACGAGTCCTCGCTTTTTACCCTTAACAGCATGTAAATATCCTGGTTTTATATGATATTAATCATGGCAAAATCATAGGAACATTACTGCCACAACTTCGGGACATCTACACCAGCTGTTGCAGATGGAGGACCCCAAATATTATGGGGGAGAGCAGCCACCCAACACATGGCCTGTTCTCCTTCCTTCCCTTAGGACAACACTAACCAAGTATCAGAACTCTGACAGCCACCTCAAAAATAGCTTTTAAAAAATCTCCAGGCCATCAGAAAGACCAGTAGGTGCCATACATAACTTCAATGACTTACTATTTAGTGGGATTTCAGACTTCTTGTTTTATATTATCATTTGTTATACATAGTTGTAAGGGCTGAAACAGACCGGGTATGAGCATTGCATTTCATTTAAAGGTACATGGTGCTTCCTATACAAACACACATACACAATAATAACCTGAAACTTGACTTGGGGTTAAACATTACATTTCATCACATTGGATTAGATCAAACAAATAATCTCAATGGAGCAGATTGTGTCAAATGACAAAAAAACAAATGGGTGTGTTGAGCATAATTCAACTGAACATCACTATGAAGCAAAATATCAAAATAAGTATTAATTTCTTCAATTCTGGTGATTCTGACAGAATATTTTAAACCTGAAATGAAGGTGATCCTGGATACACTTGAAATCAATTGTGTGGAGGTGCAATTTTCTACAGCAAAACACCTGCTCCTAACTGGACATGAATTGAATGAGCAAACATCAGACTGATTATGTTTTTCCCAACGTAGATGTCACAATTCAGGGGTTCTCGACATTTTATAACTCGAGAGCCTCTTCTCATTGTCAAAAGATGTCCAAGGACCACCTTTCCATATAAATGGTAAAACCTAGACAAAAAGTTAGAAAAAAAGCCACATTGAGCTGTAAATATGGTGCTGTTTTGCCACTGTTGACTGTAATGACAAAAATCAATATGCTGCTTACTTTCATTGAGAAACTTGGACGTTCTTCAAGGAAATAATAGGATCAAGTCGTGATGGAATAGGTGAGGCTGACCTGCAGAGCGGCATTCAAAGTTGCTTTAAGTTTGTTCCTTGCTTTTGATTTTGTAACAGTCGTGATGGAAAAACCCTGACTCATAAGTATGTAGTGATGAAAGGCAAAAGAGATTTGCCTATGTGTTAGGACAGGGAGGAATATTCAAGGCAGCCAGTGTCCAGAATGAAGACAGGTCAAATTGCAGGAAGTGAAACTTAAAGTTGCTGTCCACTAATATGTCCAACAGCAAATTCTCAAACACAGTGGACAGAGCCATGTCTTCTGAAGCAGGAGCCAGAGTAAAACGGTTCAACATCCAAAGGTTTCCATGTTGTGGGTGTTTGGGGAAGCAGTCTGCAAACTAATAATGAACAAGAGGTGAATGCTACCCTTCCATAAATATCCTTATGGAAGAGCTTATCTTAAAAAAAAAAAGTTAAGTGTCATTGAGTAAAACACTGAACCCCTTAACTAACCCCTGAGCATGGTGGCTGCACACTACTCAACTCATTACATACAATAAAATGGATTAAATGAAGAAATACAATTTCGTTGTATGTTCGTTCAATTTTTTCGTTTTAAAATGACAAATAAATAAAGCTACTTATTCAAAAGGACGATTAAGCACAATTCCGTTCCAGAGTCTACAAAACCACCTTCATTTTTTTGGATTTCCCTTATCACAAGGGTAAATTTGCAAGTCTATGCATTTAACCCATCCTATTGTATAGGAGCAGTGAGTAGCCCCCATCTGGTGCCCAGGGAGCAGTTAAGGGTTCAGTATCTTGCTGAAGGACACCTCGACATGACTTGATATCTAGCGCCCTCTATTGGATATGTTTGACAACACCACGATGTAACCTGTCATTGATGCTGCGCTGTCTATGTCTGTACATTACAGGTATTTTTTTTTAAAGCATTTGGCAGACGCTCTTATCCAGAGTGGCGTATAACAGGTGCATAGAGTGCAAACACCTGTACTGCATTTCTAATCACGACCTTTTTCAGGGAAGTAGTCATCAAGTCATCACATTATGTTATCTGCTGTTCTTGTTCGAATATCTCTGCAAAACAGTAGATCCTCGTGAAGATTACCATGACCATAGTATCACGCAAAAATGAACAATAGTCCAGCCTTGCTAACATTGGACGAATGTATAGCAAACTATGGGCTTACATTTGTGCTTCCCACAAGTTGGTATTAGATGTAATTACTGCAATTCAACAATTATTATGCCCTCGGTGTCACTGGACAGTGGTACTGACTGAATTATGGTAGCAGCTTACGCCTCCAGTAACTCTCAGAAAATACGCACAGGACTAGGCAAAATAAGCTCATCTACTATCCCAAAGGCTATCTTGCTACGAGCTACATGAGCAGCAACCATATAGCTAGCTTTCATAGCGACTTTCGACCAAGTTTAAAGTTACATTGACATTCTGTTATGCCTGAAACACGTCCCTTTACGTTTAATATACGTTTGGCTTCCCAACACATCCCGGGTAGGTTGTATTTGAGTGTCTGTGGAGCTTCGATGATTTTAACGTCTCAATTGACGTCGTTTTGTCACATTCAACACACTGCTCTCGGCTCAAAATCACTACCTATTATTATCCATGCATATTTAACCTATTAAGGGCGTCATATTTACTCACCACATGCGTTGGAACTTTTCCAGAGGTAGTTATCCCACATCACGGTTTCGTTTTTAAAACAGACACCTTTAATATAATTGCGTCTGAGGTACGATAGGGTGAAGTCCGTTTTACCTGTCGCATTAGGCAAAACCATTAGTCGCTACTTGATGACGTAGCATGATTGGCGTTGTAATATTGAAACGTATCTCGTCTTCGAAATAATGCTTTTTATTTTCTGTTTGTCATCTATGTTAATTTTTGAGCACTTTAAATATAAAAATAACCAGTGTTGTAAATTATTTTCAATCTTTTTTTTATTTTACTCTAACCATTTGGTAGCACCACTGCCCCCACAGCTCACTAGATGGCGCCCTGAGGCCCACTGGTTTAGAAAGGCCTGATCTAGTAATCGGAAGGTCGTTGGTTCACCATAGCAGACGGGGCACGTTGAAGATACTGAATACACGATGAACATTCCACATCAAGATAAATATATCCATATAAAACATATGACATT
>OMLC01025695.1:3940-20176 GCA_900302585.1 Regalecus glesne | reverse complement strand
CCTCTTAAATATGCACATGTGCTCAGTAATGAATTCTTTAGTGTGACAGACAGAATTCTGTAGGAATTATGTTAGTGAATAATACATTTTGCAACTGAGAACATTCATAGACCCAAAATACTCACGCAAGAAACGTGTGTATGTGCACGTGTGTGCAGTTTTTGTGCGTGCATGTGGGCTGGTGAGTGATGCAGGCCAACTAATCAGAGGATTACTGCTTTCCTTCCCCCATTATGCCCTGTCTTCGGTTAGATCATCTCCAGCCAATTAGTTCATTTACCCCCTAGGTTGCAACTGTTGTGACTGCAGCCACGCTGCCCCCCAACCGACCTACTGCTCGAGTTTCAACCCTTCCGCTTGCCTTCGAAGCACTCGCACGGTGAGGAAAACACTCACACCAAAATTAAGCAAACAAAACGGGGACCAACCTTTACAGACTGTTAAACGGGAGGAGGTGGGTCCCACTGGAGTCACAGAGAAGGTTCTTCAAACATCGATACAGCAAACGAAAGAACCGCAGTGCGAGGAGTGGTGTTGGAAAATGAATACTGAGCACATGGGTCCGAGGTGGCAGTACTGCACACGTCCGTACATTAACACACATGCACAGCAAGGCATGTGATGCACATGGTCATAAATAGCTACGTTTCATGCAACTGCACCATCATCACCCATCAACCACATCCCACCATATGATGCAAAGCATCACAAGTCCATTTTACTTGTAATGCCCATTATCACAAATTACAAATATGCCTCAGGGGGCTTTACAGCAAAACAACATCCTGTCCTTAGACCCTCGCATTAGTAGAGGAACAGCTCCACGAAGAAAGCACATCTACCACCAGTCATATCAGCATGCACCCTACCCTTTCAAAGCACTTTGAGCGGTCGTTAGATGAGAACAGCGCTTTGTAAGAACAAGTCCATTCTCCATTTACCCAGGCTCTACCGAATGATGGGAGCGAAGCAGGTATGGGCGTCACTAGGGCTTGGATGAGTGACCTCCTGAGACAGCAGAGTTGCTGCTGGAGGTGGTGTTGGTAGGCCAGTAGGGAAAGGAAAGCTACTTCATTTGGTCATTGTATAATGGGATGTGTCCTCTGCATTTAACCCATCCTATTGTGTAGGAGCAGAGGGCAGCTGCAATGCCTGGGGACAGTCTGGTATGGTAATGACATAGAAGCTATGACATCATATCTACCATAGAATAATGGATTACATTTATAGTGCTTCATTGGACACCCAAAGCACTTCACATTGAACGGAGGAAACTCATCTCAACCACCACCGATGTGTGAACTAACGTTAAGGTTTTGATGCAGAGGTGGGGAATCCTCCTCTACAATCCATGTGTTACAGGACTAAATATTAAGTACTACACCAGAACACGACGGTATAATTACTCCTCTCGCAAAAAAATATTTGAACTTTATTTCAGTTCCCCAGCACAATCAGTGTGAACTGAGGGAAAATTCAAAAAATATTATTTGGTTTAAAATGTCTGAAGGTCTTGATGGGATTCTTCTATCATTCCGGTGGCCAATAGCCATGGAAATGCAAACATCATGTCCACTACATGATACACTACAAAATTTCCCTGTATGGTCTTCTCAGATGTAGTGTGCAGCTATTTCATCCTGGATGGCTATGTTAGCATTTAGCCACGACAGCAAGATGAGGTTTATTGTCAATGGATGCTATTGTGCGTCATATTTTCTCTACGGAAAGTAATTTATAATGCTGTGTACAGTACACTGGTTACTGTCTTGGTAGTCTCTAGTCAGCAGCATGCTTAGCCGTGACACTGACAGCACCCTGTCACTACAAAGGAAAATGCAGAGACGTGCAGTCTGCAGGGAAAAATGTGCATCAGCATTACACTTCTGCATACATGTAGCTGGGCATAAGGATTCCACCCACATATGCTTGGAATCAGTGTGTGCCTGGCTGCTTTTATGAGGCAGATCTAGTCCTTAAATTCATTCACAGTCACACACAAGGACACACACACACACACACACAGACACACACACACAAACACACACACACACAGATCTACCCCTCTTGCAACGAGCTCACACTCAGCTTCATACACCCCATTAGTGTCATTACCTCTAATAGACATCAAGGGGATGAAGAGGCCCATTAGCTGTGGGTGAAGCCTGTCATGTAGTCCCTGACTGACACATCTGTGGCTTTACTCTCCAAATGCCCTGGGATGATTACATAAGGGTGCCTGCTACAGAACATTCATCACTGCTCTGTAGTTGGGCTCCAAGACGTGACCACTGCAGAAAAGACTTGAGCTTCCTCGGAGGCACTGACTGGGCGTAAGGCCATGTGCCCTCACGTATGCATGAAGAGGAGTGAATGCTTTTATAACTCATGATGCATACATACATATATATACATACATGTTTATGTATATATAGGGTTGATTATTGGTGTCTATGTGGGACCTTTCCCCCATGCCTCTACACAAGACCTTGTTCTTAAAGCTACTGTGCAGTAGGTAGTAATCCTTCTTGGGGAAATTAGTCTCTTAGATGATCTTGTTCTCTGGTTGTTCCCACTAATTGAGCACAACTTTAGACCCTTCTCTGGCACACATCACGTGTTATGAGCCAAAGCTGAACTAGGCAAAGATCAAGTGACTCATGTCCTAAATATAGCCCTAAAAATATTACTTTGATTTTTCTCTCTCATGGGACAGATTCAACTCTGCCTTCTTGGCCTCACTTTCTTCTTCTTTCCTTTTTTAAGGGACCATGTACAGGTTTTTACATTGTTATCATTCGATGCACTGCACCAGATTATAGCTTCAAGGTAATTCACATCTGGAGTCCCTGCATGTCTGGTTATTGATGGTGGCAGGAAACTGGAGGACCCTGAAGAAACCCATGCAGACATTGGGAAGGGTTATCTCTGCGTCATGCGGCTGGGTGTTTAAATTTTGGTCACGCCGTTTCTAGCTATGGTCGGTGGTCCATAGTTAGTGGGGCATGATTGGTTAAGCCTCACATGGGTATAAGGGTTAGGTTGGATAAAAAAGATTCTAGGTTCGCTAGTGTCCCCCACTGGGTCCTCCGGGCACTCGCGGTTAAGTCAATGGAAAGTACTCATGCTTTATTCTCCTTCGATGGCCAGGCACTGTGCTTTCCCATGAGACCACGATGTTTGAAATAGCAAGGGCTAATCGTCCTGAGACTTGGAGGAGACACATGCTACAGTTTCCTCCTTCCTGTCAACATTCTAGAGGGGTATTAAAGTGACATATCCAGCCATAGGCAACTCGGGAAATTAAGATGAAATAAATAAATTAATAAAATATTTTTAATACGCAACAAAGTTCATTAACTGGGAGTGTATCACCATTACCTTTGATGCTAACGTTATCATTATAAAAACATTACCTGCATCAAGTCATTCTGGCAGGCGAGCTCTGAGAAGTCCCTGATGAAGGAATGCCTTGAGGGGGTTTCATGGTTGAGGCCTACTGCTGAACCATCCTGTCAGCCCTCTGGCCCAATTGTGCCTTGGCACCGACTGGAATCAGGATAAACCCGACTTGAAACTAATTGAAATGAAAAATGAATGTTAATACTTGGAAACTTATCTGCTTTATGTGTATACATCAGGATCAGCTCCTCCTGAGGGTAGATCAGGTTTACAGAAAGATAGAATAGTTGAGGCAGTGGTCCTTTAAAGATTAGGACCAACTCAGAAGTTTTAAATTTCAGGCAGTCCCTCTTGATTTTAAAATATAAACCAATTTAAGGATATAGAATTCAACTAAATATTGGTCAAAGATGGAGATGTGAGATGTGAGAGTGTTTAAACACATTAGGCTGAGTTCGAATCCAAGACAGGCCTTTTGCTGCATGTCATCCCTTCTCTCTCCCCTGCCTCTCAGGTCTTTCTCTTGACAATCCTATGAAGGTAGAAAAAATGCCCACCCCCAAAATATTATTTAAAAAAAAGAATTGCACTATCCCCAAATTTCACTGTTTGTGGAACTACTCATACTGGCAGCAGCAGTGCTATAAGAGGCACGGCTTCCACATAGGGGGTAAGGATATGTGTTTTTTGTGAGGAGGATTACACAGGGAAATATTTCATACAGTTGGCATATAAGTATGATGCTTTTCCTTTTTCTCTAATAGGTCACGGAAAACGGCAAATGGACTGCATTTTACATAGTGCTTTTCTATCTACAATAGCCCCACAAAGAGCTTCACAAGCAAATCAATGCCTCACATTAATTGGTGACTAAATCTGATGTATTTACATTTCAGATGTTCATTAATATGCACTGTCCCTACAGATATTATTATTATTATTATAACTCCATACAGATGGAAAGAGCAGAGATCTAGATATATGCATTAATGAAATCCATAAAACCAGATCTACGATGAACCAAATGCCACCAGTTGCCCTTAAAAGCAAATGTCTTAACGTGTGTGAAAAGTGTCTGTGCAGCACCTTTTTATAACATCTCTATAATAATCCCGACCCACCATACAGATGTGTCCCATCATCTTATGATGTATGAGACTATTCGCAGCTGCCAGAGTCCCATCAGTGTTACTTTACATGATAGGAAAGTGTAATCTCGAGCCTCGATGCTGGTTTATTCCTGATACATTCTCCAGGTCTCGGTTGGGTTTCCTAGCAACAGGTCTCAGTGAGATATGGCAGTGAGACACAGAAGCAGTGCCTCTGTCCTGATTACCCACTAATTGCTTTAATGGAAGCCTTGCTCTCTGGGTATGCACAGCCTCTACCTGATGCCGTTTCTGGACACAAGTTCATGGACAATCATCCACCCAACCTCCGTTTTCCCTGAGGCTCAGTATGGAACTACCTCATGGAGCAGGCTCTTTTGTCAGTCCACTATTCTACAGTGAAAAGATGTTATTTTTCTCTAAAATACTCCTCTAAAAGGTGAAAAAGAGGAGATTGATTAATGCTCCAAATAGAGTCATCATCTATTTGGAGCATGTGATGACTATTTGGAAATGTATGAGCTTTACCATGCTGTTTTGGGCTGTCTGGGTCAACAGGAGCTCACTTGTCCCTTTGGATTTAATGTATTTTGATTTGTGATGTGTTTTCTCAATTGCTATGGTGGCAGACATGTCTGTGGAGGATAAAGAAATGGTCATGGAAAATTGTTCTGTCTTGAGGTCCTTATTTTCTTCAAGTCTCCATCAAGCAAACTCATGGACAACTCATGGACATCGCACGTATAAGATACATAACTATAAATTGAATACGATCATATGTATTCATATGTTAAATGAGAAGCCTAAAGTGAACTGAGCAATTTTTGATTTTCTTATGACCCTCTGAGCAGTTGCGCAGGGCCGCATTAGCTCAATGGTAGGGCGTGCACTTCCAGATCTGATGAGCCAGAGGCTGTCAAACCCACTGCAGGATGTCAGGAAAGGCATCAGCCTTAATCCACCAAGCTCCATCAAAGTCCGTGTTCACCTCCACAGCATGGGGACTAATTGTGGCAGGAAATGGACCCCTGAGACCCCCCCTCACCAGTTGCAACACATAGTGCTGATTTAAAGTAAATATGAAAGACGCAAAATGTTGTTATAATTTCCCAGTGTGGCTACTTTTTGACCCTTACACCAACAGCTGTGTATTGTACATAAAACAAAACAAACAGAAAAAAACAATTGATGCACAGTCCTGACACAAAAATGCACACACTCAAAAAAGACTGCGTGTACACATGCATAGAAGCAGAACATGTGCAGAAGATGTGGTGCGTACATTATGCATGCACCACATAATACGTAAACTGAGGCTATCACTCTTCCATTTATCACTCTTCCATTTAATAGGCTCAAATAAGGGTGAAATATACTTCGTTTGATGGAAACAACAGTGTGGTTTACTGCTCTTCCTGAGCATCGTCTGTTTGTCCTTGATATCATGTCTTTACACTTAATTTGACACATATTTGGTCATTTTTGAATAATCAGATATATTTTCTGTCATTTTGCCACTTTTGAACTATTATGAGGACACCTTTGAGTCTTATAGTGCAAGCAGCGTGGATACATTGTGAATAAAGTAGGTGCTTTGGAGGAAGGATGAGGGAGAACAACAGACAACATACTTTGCCTGAGACAAGGAGGTCTTAACAAGAGATAACATGTTAAATTTGATGCAAGGCCATTGTGTAGGTCTGTGTGTGTCTATGCAGGTGCACGTATAGTTACACCATCCCTGTAGTGTCTGAGTGGATGTGTTGAGCTTGCTGGAGCAAGTCGAAGAGAAATAGTTGATACTCCAAACCCTTACCCTCACTCATTCAGTGGCCCGTTGTCAGTCTTGGGTGTGTGCACGAGCTAGTTAATGTTCATAATAAAATAAGTTTGTCATAAAGAGGCAGGAAAAGTCATCCACGTTGGCTGAGAAGCACATTTTCTGTTACCATTAGTCCCCTCATTCTGGGGGTGGACACGGTCTTAGCGCTTGGGGGATTAAGGCTAGATGCCCTTCTTGAAACCCAGCAGTGGGTTCGAACTCGCTGTCTCTGGTTCATCAGTGCCAGGAGCACACATGCTCCATCATTTCTCTTCAATACTACTGATTTGACCATTGGAGCTACATTTGCCCAGTTTGATTTGTGTTACAGGATAATCATGTAGCTCATGTAATGCTCTCTCCCCCATTCAGATAATTCTATTCTACCTCTCAGCTATATGCATATTACTAATAATGAAAACACATTTCTTACGTAACACGCACCTCTAATAAAACGTCCTAGACCTGTAGCCATCGTTTGAAATGTAAATGAACTCAAGACAAGAAATTACATTATGCTATAGCTCGCCTCGGTTCCATCATGCCACCTCTTCGCCGTTTCTTCACGCCCACCAGCCACGGCCCACCAACCTGCAGAGACAAGTGTGGTTACTATGATGAAGAGCAGGGTCGATGCATTCATCAGAGAGCCAGCTGTGCAGAGAACTTTCCCTACTCTCCGGTTATGATGGCATTTTCTTTAACCAGTTACAGTCCTCCTTGAAAATCCTTCTGAAGTTTTATTACTGTGGAATGCAGCCTTTCGATGCAGTCGTCACAACATGCTGTTTAAAACTAACCGACACTCAGCAGCTGTGGCTGCAAGGTGCGTGTCGCTCGAGCATCTGCGTTTCTCTAGCACTGCGGGGCGAGTCAGAGCGTGTACGCCTAGCGCGCAAGGCACAGAGAGAGGCATCTATGTATGGAGCACGTCCTCACAGCCAGCTTAAGACTCTGACAGCTTTCCATACACGGCGGGTTACATAACAACATGGCTGTCATAGTTCTATAGAGGAGATGCAGCATGCGTGCGCGTGTGTAGATGGAGCACAAAGGATCGCGTTCCCCATCTTAAGGATTTACTTTTGTTCCAACTCCATCATGAAACAGGGAGCCTTTGAAGATGATGTGCCCACAACTACCCACACGCACATCCCCAATAAGACAAGCCAGCTTATCCACACCATTCAAACCCACTCACGTTGGCATGTGCCGGTGCACGCTCTGCGTTGGAGGATGCGGGTTTGTGAGGGAAGGTACACTTTTCTATATGTATATCAGTCTCAGAGTTTAGTTTTTTAATATTTATGTGTACCTATTTCCACAGTTACTGCATGATAAATGATAACAATAAGAATCTCTTTTATAGGGACGGTGCACATTACCAAACCTTCATCCATCCATTATCAACCACTTATCCGAAGTTGAGTAGTGGAGTCATACTGGAGCTTATCCCAGCGCTCATTTGCTAAAAGGCCGGGAAACACCCTGGACAAGTCACCGTTCCATTGCAAGGGTTGAGCAGTTAGGGGTTTAGTGTCTTGCTTAAGGATATTTCAACTTGCTTTCTGCAGGGCCAGAGGATCAAGCCACAAACCCTCTGACTACTAGACAACCGGCCAACCTCCCGAGCTTTGCCACCCCATAAAGAATGTAAATACACCAGATTTAGTCATCAGGCTAATTTCCATCTCTTGTCACAAGCAATTAGGGGTTCAGTATCTTGCTCAAGGATACGTAAAGATGCTTTCTGAGGGAACCGGGAATCAAACCACCAATCTTCCAAACACTAGACAAACACCAACCTCTTGTACGATGCCACCCCTTGTTTGCATTGCAAGCTTGTATGAAGGCTGCTGCATCCCACTTACCCCCATTCTCCCATTCTCTTCTCTAACCAGTGAGTCCCTCAGGATGTATCCCCAGTCTGGGGAGATGGAGTCAGTATTGAGTGTCAGATTTTCTGCAAATGTTCCCAGTTCGGTTATCTTATGATCGCTCACTACTTCCTCAGCTAACTGGGAGCTAAATTACTTTTGCGGAATTCACTGTAGTGGCTGTTCAATTTGATTTCAGGCTGAGAGAGAGCCAGAGCCCGGGGAGGGAAGGGGGTGGGGTGCACCGTGTGTTAACGTGTGTGTTCGTGTGCACACTCGTGCACTGCAGCAATAGAGTCCCGTAACATGCGCTAAGCAGTATTCTCCGGCTAGCATCATGAGTCAGCAGTCAGGCTTTTTGAAATGTCCCTCAGGTACAAAGAGCACAGGGTTCATTTGAAAAGGGCACTTTCCCTTTTCTAACCAAAAATTCCACATTCCGTTGATTGTGTAACTTGCTAACTTCTTATTTGGTGCTCTTGGATACTCACCGGGGGATGGGGGTGGTGAAATGCAAGGGAGGCAGGGGAGCCTACATGGTTTGATTGGTACATCAAAATGCCCTGGTGAGGAACAGAGAAATACAACTGCTCAAGCCCCATTGCAGGGGCTTGAGTCAGGGCGTTTCCTTGCGTTTCGCCCAATGAATGCTGGGATAGGCTCCAGCATGACTTCGCGACCTGAGTTCGAATATGCGATTGACGATGGCTCGATATGTTTAGACAGTGCGAGACAAACTTTATCATCTCCTCTGCAATTCTAATACTGCCAAAGGTTCAGTAACTTCAGATTTGAGTTAATCATCTGCCTATCTTCTAAACAGACTGTAAAATGGTGAATATGTTATCCATTGGTTAAACATCAGAATGAAACGTTATAAGCTTGGAGACAGGACTTAGTTATGAATGGTGCACGAGTTGTGTGCAGGCGTTGAAACAGACTGATGGTCTGTCCCTGTTTTATAACTGGCCTCATGTCCGATGATGCAGATGTATGTGGTGGGAGACGGGTAAGAGGCATGGCGCTGAGTGATGTCCATTTTTACCTGTGAACATGGCAACCACATGGGAAACACAAGGATAACGTATATCACACTAAAAATTGCACATGAAGTATGATGGTTCTACGGAAATTCTTATTTCTCTTTTTTACTTGCCCAGACTCTACTCTTGCCCCTTTTAGCCTTATGTTGGTATGAGTAGATGCTGTAAGCAGAAGGAAAAGACTTGTCACACATTATTAACATACTGGTTAGACTTTGAAATAGCTGGAATATAGATAAGGAAATGAAATGCTAATGGCAAAAAGGTATTATTGCATCTATCTTACATAAAAACACACATGCATGAATACACATATACTCACACACACACGCACACACACACGCACACACGTATATTATGTGTGCGTGTGTGTGTATATGTATAGAAATGGGAACACGATAGTTCAGTGGTAGAGTACATGCTTCGAGAGCTGAAAAGCCAGAAGCTGTGGGTTTGAACCCATTGCAGGCCATCGGGAAGAGCATCCAAGCGTAATCCCCCATACTTCATCTAAATCTGTGTCCACCCCCACAATGTGGGGACTCATCATGACACATAAAACGTGCCTCTCATATAAGTATGGATATGCAGGCATGGCATGTAATTTGCTATAGTTGTAATGCTTTTCTTCTGCAAATGATGCTGTCAGACCAACATTTGACCCGATGTCCATGGCCTGTCAGATCATTCAGATTCATGGCTTAGGTTCAGAGCTAAGGTCAGCCCAAGGCCAACTGCTCAATCAAATGCCAGTCTGAGAACCTCTCCTACAAGCAGAAATTTGGATGAGAACAATGAGAAATTAGTCTCTCTCTCTCTCTCTCTCTGCCTGTATCAGTGATCATTGTCCTTTTGCTATCATCTGTCTTCATTGCAGTGGGTAGTACAGTGGTGGGGTCAAAGATTAGTTCCCACAATGTTTAGCACCCAACGCAAGGTTTCACATCAGCAAGTGGCTAATGAGCCTTGGTCTCCCTCCTCACGCTCTCTCTCTCAGCTAAATCATAAAACTGTTCTCCGAGCTGGGCTCCATTCACATGAACAATAACATCAAGTCCCCCGGGATAAAGTCCTTATTCACATTATTAAGGGGAAAGCATAGGGTCCACGCACACAAATTGACTTTGAAAGGCATACATATATGCAAACTCCCACACATGCACACCCAAAAGGACAAAGGCACCAAAAGGGAAAAACAGCAGCCAATTCATGTCTCCCGTCAGAGTGGTTGCAATATGCAAGTGGTTGATGGACAAAGAGAAGTAGAAATTCCTAACATACACATACATGGCTAAAGAAAATGCTAGGCCAGCATATAGACTCCCACACTTCTGGCTAGCCAGGCTGTTTGATCTGTGGAAGACACCCATTGGGCACAGGGTCCTTATATGCTTGCTCTGAATGCCGAAAGACATAATGCTGCAGCTCTCTAAGAAACCTGTTAGCCTGATATGTGTGTGTGTGTGTGTGTGTGTGCAGGGGAGCTCTGGTGGAAGACAGATTTGCGGTTTGTGTTTTAGGCTGATTGTGTTCCAGTGTGATTCATTACATGATCAAGAGAAAGATGTCTCCCCCATTTGAGTTGAGAGAGGGAGATGGAGACAGAGAGTGAGATTATCAGAGTTGTTAGACTGAAGGAGAAAAAATCACTACTTCATGCAATTGGGAGGAGGAATTCCAAACAGGGATTGTTAAACTATTGACTACACTCTGCAATGAGCATTGATTTTTTTTTTAACAGTCGGTTATTAATATTTATTGGAGGTCTGATTTAGGAAAACATATGTACCCGTTACCCTACAGACAATAGTTCAAATATGTTGTTACATTTATCTCATATTTTATGAAAAAGGGTCTTACAAAAGTGTAAGAAATTGATTTACTACCATCACATCCATCCATCATCCAATTTTATCCGAAGTCCGGTCATGGAGCCATGCTGGATCTTATCCTAGCACTCATTGGGCAAAAAGCAGAGAAACAGCTTTGAAGAGCTTGCTACTCCACCTCTCATGGATTGACCAGTTAGGGGTTCAGTGTCTTGCTCATAGGCACCTAGACACACGTTCTGTAAGGACCGGGGATCGAAACACTAATCTTCCAGCTACTAGATCAGCACCCTATCTCCTGAGCTATACCCCCCTGTTAACACATGTTATATTACTTTTATCACGGCAATACTGGGAGTAGGTTTGTGCACTTGTGCATGCATGGGGGTGTCTAGGTGTCCTTGGGAGTTTATGAGCTACAGACATGCTCAAATATGTGGGCAGCCCTGCAAAAACATCACAAGGAGTGCACAATTTACTCTGGAATAACTCGAAACTGACCAAAGGTAATTACCAAAGGTAATTGGAATCCACTTTTGTTTATTCAATATTTCTTAGAAATAACATTGCTTTAGATCATTTTATTCAACATAATATTGTAAATAAAACAAATGAACATGATAAGGATGAGCTTTACAGGCAGTCACTCTGTTAGAAGATTTTTCCATAGCTCTTGTGGAGACTTCTGTATCTGTTAACAGGCTTCCTCCATGTTTCACTGGAGGTATGGTGTTTTTTTCCTTTGCAAGTTTCTTTTTTTAAAATCTGTGAACAAAGAGCTAATGCGACTTGCCAAAACACTAATTTCAACTCAACAGTCCAAAGAACATTCTCCCAGATGGGTTGTGGCTTGTCAATAATATGGGTTTAAGCACATTCCAGTCTGGCTTTTTTAATGTTTTTTCTTTCAAAAGTGGAACCCCTCTGGGTCTTCTTCCATGGAGTCCAGATTCACTTAAGCAATGGATGGTGCATTCAAAAAGTTAATATGTCTTCATATTGGAGTTCCGCTTGTATCTCTTTAGCAGTCATCCTCGGTTCGTCTTCTACCCTTTGCATCATCCATCTGTCGATTTTCTTCACCCCCCAACCAGGGAGGATAGCAACAGCTCCGTGGACCTTAAACATCTTAATAGTTTTTGCAATTGCTGTCACAGGGACATCAAGCTGCTTGGAGATGGTCTTGTTGTGTTTAGCTTCCCCATGCTAGTCTTCTATCTGATCTCCTCAGACAAGTCTCTCCTTTGTTTTCTCTGGTGCATGTTCAGTGTGGCACACACTACGATACTAGACTGCACAGTGACTACTTTCCCCCATTTAAATAGGCTAAATGATTGATTACAAGATCAGAGACATGTCTAATATTAATCAAAGAAACTAATTAGTTTGAAATATTGTCATGATCCAATTATTTATGATCCAATTAGTTATTTTTAAGGGGCACCAACAAATGTGTCCAGGCCATTCTAGAATATCCAGCCAGCTCTTTTCACAGCTACTGGGCTTTATTCTATGACAGGGCAAAGAATTTGTACGCATGACAAAAAAGATTTAATGATATCACTTTTCAGAAGGAATTCAGTATTTAAATGTGCTCTAAGGTTACAGTCAAATTTGAGCACATCGGTATGTCAACGAGAGGTCTATTTTACATGTCATGATCAGTCCCCATATTGTAGGGCTGGACATGGACATAGATGGAGTTTGGGGGATTGAGGTAAAAAGTCCTTCTTGACATCTTGCGATAGTTTTGAACTTGCTGCCTCTGGCTTGGCAGTTCCTGAAGCACACACTGTATCCCCGAGCAACCCCGGCTCCCAAACTGGACAGGTATAAGAATACAGCCAAATTCTGACGAAGATGCACTGTTAATACAGTACTATACCGTAAACGACTATGCATTTGAAAGTGAAAATGGTACACGAGATTCAGTTTTACAGGTTTTACATAAACCTGTAGAATATGAGAGGAATTTTGTGCCTAAATGATCAAACCCTGTTAGTCCAGTGTAAAAATAAATGCAGAGGGGTGTAAAATATTTGCCAATAACCAGAACCGACACTAAATTTAACCCTCTGCCTTTGGGGGATAGCTCTCTTTTGCATTTTGTGGGTGGTTGAGAGTGGATTTTGATTGGTTTTGTAGCTGCATCAAGAAATTGCTGACAATTGTTAGCTTAGCATAAGCTGTGCTTGCTCCTGACAAGGATCTGAGGGAAATGCATGCTCCAACACATCTGCAGCAGGGCTGTTGGCAAAATAGTTGTTCAAAATTTACTACATCAAAATATGCAACAGTAAACCTATGGTATGCAAAATACACTTATAAAACAGAATGACTTGCAAATTGGATAAAAAAACCCAGAATCCTTTTCAATATAGGCAACAAACATTCAAATATGGTCTGAGAGCCACATTACATTACAGGCATTTAGCAGACGCGCTTATCCAGAGCGACGTAAAAGTGCACAGGGTCAAGGTACAAAGGATACTGGAGCAACACTAGAAGCTAGATAACAATCCTAGTGCCATCATACGACTCTGACACAACATCGACTAAGTCACACCAACCAAAGTAAACTAACAAGGTTGCATGTGCTTAAACCAAGTACATCAAAAACGAGAAGAGGAAGAGGGCTAAAACTAGTAGCTAGAGCTAGGACTGGATGGGGAGGAGGAAAGGTACAGGTGGAAGAGATGAGTTTTTAATCTGCTCTTGAAGATGGTCAGGGTGTCCGCTGTTCTGACTGCCATGGGAAGGTCGTTCCACCAGCAACAGGACAAACAATAGTCGTGACCACAAAATGACAAGAAGTTTGGAGGTCTATAAAACTGTAAAAAAGTATTTTTTCAGTGATGGGGAAGTCACATTTCCCCTATGGGCCTACTGTTTGCCACTGCAATCTACAATGAAATGCTGCTGTATTCTGAAGGGAAGTATCCATCACACCTTGGCAGGAAACATCTGCCCACATGGTCATTACTTGTGTCCATTACACTGTAAAAGCAGTGTGATGATGGCTGCCTGAATGTCAAAGGATGTATTGCAAAACTAATTTGTTTTATTGAAGTGACACTACTTGGACGCAGTGCGGTTGAAGACAGGAGTCTAACACAAGCATCTACCAGAATACAGACTTCCCCACTACTCATGTAACGCTGATCACCCAATTTAGTGCACCATTTGCAATTCATTACAACTTAGGGCAGTTGTCTAGTAATCAGAGGATTAGTGGTTCATTTCCCACTCCCTACAGAAAACGTGTCAAAGCATCCTTGAGCAGGACACTGAACCCCCCAAGGGCTCCCTGGGTTCTGCAGCTGCTCACTGTTCCTATACAATAGGATGGGTTGAATGCAGAGAACACACTCTGTTCCATGTACATGCAATGGCAAATAAATACAGCTTCTTCTTTTAAGCAGACTTCTTTGATACTGGCTAGCTAGATAGCTAGCTAATATACCGTTTTACAACTTTTATGGTTCTGAATGTGAAATTATAAGATCTCATTAGAACTGAATTATAGTGATTATACCGTAGTAAAGATTCACATTTAGATGACAGGATTTACAGTATTTAGCTGCCATCAACACCCCCAGCACTCTACTGTACATGATAAATCTGCTGCTGAAGAATACATAAAAGAGTAACATGCCTTCAACTCTTCTAGCAAAACGGAATAAAACTGTACAAATGAAACACTGTAGATACATCAGTCTATTGCTGAAAACCCCGCTGCAACCTTTACCATCATCTCACACGGAAATGCTTTGGCGGGTAAGGCCAGTTGATATGACTTCCTCTGCACTTGTGCATCCCCCCACAAACATGCGCACAGACAAACCATGACATCACCCACAATGCAGCAGTAATCTCATTATAGGGTGTGTGTTTCTGTCCTATCCCTCATCATACGACGGCATTGTTAACAGTGTGACATTTCCGGTGTGGGGTCATAAGCATACAACACCCACATGCAACCAAGCAGACACACACACTCAGTGGTGGGCAGGTGTCTATTTTCGACACCAACATCTCCCACTGAATGTGCTTTGTGCTACACAGAGGAAACGCCTTGAGTCACTTAACCCACCTTGCAAAGAACAACGCAATGGCATAAACTGCCTTACCTGCGGGAGGCACGGTCATTAGTCTTTTGTCTGATCATATAGATGAGTCCACTTTGAATCGGATTCATTTGGCTTTCATCAACAGCTTATTCGGCTGTTCATAGAGCCACTAAGGAAATGTGCCACCACTATAGGTCACATTTGTAGTCTGGTGTGATATTACAAGAGGCACGCTCGGGCTGACTGGAATAAAACAGCAATCCACTCCACATCCATAGTATTAACATTATAATGGCCAACTGCAAGGGCCTCAGTCTGGGGAAGTGCCTGTGTGACGGCTGATAAATTAGCTTATGTGCTAAAGCTGACATATGTGTGTAAATAGCCCAGAGTCATTAAGCCCGCTGTCACTGGCCATTCCACAAACAGACTAAAAGCTTATTACAATCTCCATCACTGAAACAATCAGCTGCAACAGGCTCTGCAAACTGCACAATATAGCAGCTTAGGCTAGAGAGGGGGTGATAAGAGGAAAGAGAGGGACACACACACACACACAAACACACGCACACACAATCCATTGTGACAACAGTCACAAAAATAGAGCTCATTAAGAAATATTATTGTAAGAAATTCATGGCTGGATTCTCCCTTCGGGGTAGGGTGAGAAGTCCAGTCATCTGTGAGGGACTCGGAGTAGAGCCTCTGCTCCTTTATTTAGAAAGGAGCCAGTTGAGGTGGTTCAGGCATGTAGTACAGATCCCACCTGGTTGCCTCGTGAGGTGTTCCAGCCACGTCCAGCTGGGAGGAGGCCACGGGGCAGACCTTGGACCAGGTGAAGGGATAATATCTCCACACTGGCCTGGGAATGCTACAGGATCTCCCAGTCAGACCTGGTTGATGTGGTCAGGGAAAAGGGAAGACCGAGGTTCTCTGCTGGAACTGGCAACTCAAAGACCCGACTTTGTATAAGTGGTTGACAATGGATGGAGGGAGTTTCATCTCAGGACAAGTGGTTGGAAATAAAGATTAAGCCAAGACTGTCTCTCTGATCACTGTATGTGAAATATACATATTTCCATTA
>OMLC01025616.1:1365-44116 GCA_900302585.1 Regalecus glesne | reverse complement strand
CACGCACACACGCACACACGCACACACGCACACACGCACACACGCACACACGCACACACGCACACACGCACACACGCACACACACACACACGCACACACGATCACACACACACACACACACACACACACACACACACACACGCACACACGCACACACGCACACACGCACACACGCACACACGCACACACACACACACACACACACACACACACACACAATACATTTTCTAATAATTTCAGTTAAATGTTCAATCTTATCTAAAATAATAAAATGAAACTTTAAAAATCAATGTAAACCTACAACGTCAGTCTGACTGGAGATGTTGCCTGTTTGAGCGACGAAGTATTCCTGGATCAACTTCATTTCCAGTTGAACCGATTCACCCTTATCTGAATCTCTATTTTACATTTTGCATTAAAAAAAATAATATCAGCTTGTGGCAGAATAAGATCCTGTTTCAGTCCCTTTAAACGAGTGTCTCCAAAACAATTTTCTGATAAAGCCCTCTACAAAAAAAGAGATTTTAGATCCATCAACTTCCCTCCAAATCTAATGAAAGGAGGCATTGTAAATATTCAATAGCAATTATACAGATGCCTCATATGCAGAAATTCATTGAGTTATTTAGTTGAAACAGGAAATGTTTTAAAGGTTGATTTTCTTTTTTGAATAACAAGGTGAATGAAATACTAATGGTACAGACAGTTATTACAGTCTTGCACAAAACAGCCAATGGCCTTCCCCATTATCGGAGCAGCCATCTGAGTCAATGTTAATCTAATACCCGCCTCCATTTAGGTAATTACACTGTGATGCTGACAGAGATGGGGGATGCTACAGAGCAGTCATCTGTCAAAGCAAAACCACTGATCCTGTTGCCTTTAATTACCGAGAGGGCGATGGTTCTACATTATAGCAACCCAAAGATATACACAAAACTTCTGTGGTAAATTCGCTGACCAAGTGCTCTTTTGGGTCTAATTTGCTCTTCCAGAGCAAAAGAGTATGAAAAAAGTGAAATAAATCTATTACATAGCTAAATTTGAAAATAGCCAATGACAAAATGAACAACAGTAATGTTGCGGTCCACAGAGATCGATGAATCAATGTGTAATGTGAAGAGGCAGCCCTGCAAAACAGACAGGTCAGAGTTAAACAAAGTGTTTGTCCATCCCAGAAATAATCAATAAGGTTTATAATAAATGCCCATCGTGAAGTGCTGTAAGATTGTATTGTGATTAATATACCTCTACTGGGCTTCTGGAGCTGTATGCTACTCGTGCTACTCAAGGGCTAAGTCCTCCATAAATATTTTGTGTCATCCCTACAGTGTGTCAGTTCTTTATTGCCCTTCCCACAACAATAAGATAGATACTTGGAATTATTATTAGTATTAGTAGAAAAACAGTTTATAAAGTTAAAAAAGACAACCTATTAATGGATATGAAATATGTCTGAGCATCTTGTCCTTTTTTCAGGGAACTATACATAGCACACAGGATGACTTGCTGTGAAAAAACAAACACAGAAATGTTTATTCTGTTCTTGAAAATGGGATTCCAGAATATAATAATAATAATAATAATAATAATAATAATAATGGTGCACACTGACTCTTAAACATGTTCAAATGAATTTTACTGATCTGCTCCATGTCTGCTATTAAATATAATACATTTCTGAGGCTTGTGTGAGGATAAGGATCCTGGAAAGTTAGGCAGATCCTTATCATCATGATCTAAACAACATAGCCATAGCCATGCATATAGCTTATGGCTGTATAACTCACTGCACAGCTATTAAGTCCACCCAATTCAAACATCGGTTGAATTAATGGCCAGGAAGCAAACTGGGCTACAATGATTTGTGAGGAAAGCATATCCAGCAGTGCCCTCTGATGGAGTTGAAGGGAAATCAGTTGACATAGAACTCTGTTTTACAGGCAAGAGTTTAGAATTGGACAATGCATTTCAACAAAAATAACACATGCAGCTACTGAGTTCAAACAGTACCTGAAGAAGTTAATGTCTGGATAATTGTAGTATTCAGATTTCCTGGAGTTGCGTCGGGGGAAGGTGCAGAAGAAGGCATTGGCAAGGAGGCATGCCACTTGCTCCTGAGACATGGTGATGGAGTGATCCATCCCTTGCTTAAGGAGGGGTATTGGCTGAAAAGGGGGGGCAGACATGTAACTGAGGAAGGTCAACACACACACAACAAACAGGATTTGTATTCCGGCCGTTTTTCCCCGCTAGCGGGGGTTGACCGGTCCATGGATTCGTCTCCTCCAAGTCATTGACTCTCCATGAATTTTGTTGTGGAGCGAAGTTTTATGACCGGAAGCCCTTCCTGACGCCAACCCTTTTAGTCGCCTCTTACGACACGCAGGGGTACGGTGGATGAATTCTGACCCCCATCCACAGAGGGTAACTGAGGAAGGTCAAACTAATTTGTAATCAATTTGCTAAACAAGGTGCTGAATGGTTACAAACCACATTAATTTAGCACCACTCTGGGCCTTTCAAATCAACCATTATGATTACAATCAAGGTCCGTCCATGCTCACAAGTGATCCATACTGATACGAAAACTTAAGGTCAATAAATAAACAGCACCTTGTGAATAAGCAGGGGGTGGGATGGTGAAGTTGTTAAATGAAATCAATAAAACAGCACAGACACATCTTTATTGACTGGGCTATGGTGCATGACTCCAAATATCAAAAATGAAATGTATTTGGAATTCAAACGCTGGCAAGCTTTTACCTAAATAATGAGTGTTATTTTAACTGAACTGTCTAAGGATGCTAGTGATCATTATTTGAAGTTCTCTGTTACTGATCACTAAAGTACATTAATCAGCCATCAAGCTATTTTACAATTTTTGAAGATGGCAATGAGATAAATGAATGTATTATTATATAGTGCTTTTCTGGTCTGCTGACCACTCAAAATGCTTTATAGTGTATGCCTGGCATATACTGAATATGGGGATTAAGGCTGGATGCCTTGGGGTCGAAACCACAGCGCTGAAATTTAATGCACACATTCTACCAGAGCCAATGTGGTCCCGTTGGGACGTGGGACCCATTCCACCTTACTCAACCATTAGCTTCTGTCGTTACACTTCAAAGAAAAGCTGTTGATTTCAATAGACTCTGAGAACGATAAGTGGTATTTAAATAAATTTGGATTAGCTGCTCATTATTGGCAAGTTGGTTTAGACCCAAGGGCAGAAATCAACACATTGGCTGCAATGCAAAACAACAACATTCTCTTCCACATAAGACTGCAGGCTGTTGTTTAAGATGATAGGGCTACAGAGTCGAAAATCCAATGTGTCTCATGTAAAACTATCCATAAAGTTTCACCGTACCCATGTTGGGGTAAACTAGATATACAGTAAACTATCAGATGATTGGCTGCTCGGCTGACTGATTCCCCAAGCCTTCTTACTCAAAGTGCTTCTACTGCAAAGCAGCATTGTCCTCTTTCATCATCAAACCCAAGGAACAGGTGAACAAGGGGGCCATAAAACATCCAGCATGTGACAGTCGATAGTCAGGCATTTTGACCTCACCAATATTTCCTGCCATTTTTCAAGATTATGTGTCATGTTGTGGCTTTTGGGGTCAATCTACTGTGGTGATCTATGCAACGGACCAGTGAGTCAGTGTCCCTTCATGTCTTTTACCTTGGTACACAGCTCGGATGCTCTGAGAGCTAATTGCACCATGTCTGGCAGCAGGGAACCAAACAGATGTTGCACAGCATCAGGCTCCAGGACCTTGGAGAGAAGACGAGAGCATGTTTATATTTGTGTTTTGCCAGAAAGCTCAGCTGTGACATTTTTAGCAGTTTGGCCTGATTAATTAAGAACCATAACAGAATCCAACTGAACAGACTCAATTCATATCAAATTGCTAGACTGTTAAAAGCAGAAGTGGTACATTCTTCACACAGTACAGTGCAGGTACATCTAGCATGAAAGAATCATCCGATCAAAACAACAGAGCACTGTGACAGTGGAATTTGTATTTTAATTTCATATTCATATGTATATCAGTAAGTTTGAAGTCACAGAGAAAAATGTTTAGGAGTTCACAAAAAGAGGTGAATCAGTTCAACTGGACCAGAAGTTTATTAAGAAACGTTTGGTCACTCACCAGGTGACTTCTTCAGTCTGAGCTGAAAACAAACATCCCCCTCATTATAAACAGTACCTTGATGCCACACAACAATAGGCTGGTTTCATATGACAGTTGGGTGATCTACTGCACATTCAGTGGCAATGAGCACCATTCACAAAGGATTGGGGAATGTTTGCAATCACGGCATTGTAAGACGCCGACAGATGTACTCTCAGCCCACCACCCCTATTCAAAGACTGTTTAGGAGTTGCAAACTTGTAGAATTTCTCTTTTCAAGCATTTAGGCATTCCGTGTCTAGCTCAAGGACACCTCAACAGACTTTTCTGAAACCACAGATCCTCTGATTACTAGACATATAACAGACCTTATACACTACCCTTATTTGAGGTCATATTGGCTATCATATCTCAAAATAATCAATCACATCGAAATTTCATCATGTTTATTGTAGGCCATGCCAGGTGATTACACATGCTTCCTGGAAGCAATGCAAACATTCATGCCAGAAAGACAGATAATGTAGTGTGTTCCCCGGACAAGAACCTAAGACTAGAATTCAGCCTAGGATAATTTATGTTAAAGCAAAGGAGGCCTCACTAAACACTGTCATAAGTAATGACTTGGTTGACACCATAAACTGCTCCTATGGGTGTAATGAATGATAGGGTTGGGCATGGGAAGGGAAATTTAGCTGAGGTAGCATAGCCAGGGCTCTTTAAATCAGCAGCGGACACCGCATCAAATAAACTGAACTAACACTCTCCGTATGACTCGAAACAGGTCTGTACATCACACCTAACTGACAAAGTAATCAAGTGGGACGGGTTGACCAATGACCAACCAGGGCTCATGGCTAGATTTACCACAATTCATCATGCTCCTATTCCTATCAACACCCCTCAAGATACACACATATCATACCCCCCCTGCTCCAAAATCTGAGCAGTAAAGCAATGTGCTTGACTCCATCCATGAATATGGGTCTATGTCAAAATGAAACACTTGTGCTTTCATATCCATAAATAAAGGGTTGGTCTGGCTTGGGAAAGAGAACCAAACAAATCTGATACTGTCCGTCACTGGCTTCACTGCTATTCATAAGGTACGTCTGCTGGGATGAATATTCAGTGAGGGAGCTCACCCTGTCACTCTTTGCCTTTCATCCCTACTTTTCTCTGACACTCAGATTAATCCTACTGACATCCCCACTCCATTCTACTCTGAAGTCTCTTGAAAAAATAATAAAAAGGGAAGAAACAGGTTAACTACAATGCATCAGTTTTTGTAACAATGTATTCAGCTTGTCTAGACAGCTTTGTAGCTACAATTCAAATGTTTGTTTGTTTTTTTGGCTGTGACAAACCTTTATTTGTATTGAACATCTGTTAAATCCAATATAGCCTGTGAAGGTTGAGCAGTAAGAGCCATCATTGCTAAATTGTATGGCCTATAATATGTGGGTTCCATTCTATAACTTCTTGAAGCTTACTCCCTGTTTTTCAAATGTCACCACCGTGGATTTTATAGTTTCCATCAATAGCCTATGAGGGCACAGGACCTGGACCTTGACCAATCTGGTATGATCTTGTCGATCTGCACACTGATATGGCAAAATTTTACAATGGATGCCCTTCCTGACACAAACACTAACCCTTGTAACCCTAAAAATCAGAAAACTAGGCAAGTATTATTTTACAGTAATTTTACTCTTAATGTGTACACATTAAAAGGTTTTCCATCCATCTACTGTCAACCGCTTATCCAAAGCTGGGTCGCGGGGGAACTGGAGCCTATCTCAGTTCTCATTGGGCGAAAGGCAGGGATACACCCTTGAAAGGTCACCAGTTCATCATAGGGAAGAGCAATGAGGGGAACAGTGTCTCTCTAGTGGACACTTCAACACCCTTCTCACCACAGGTTTCAGCAATTGGAATATAGAATATATGACGAGAAAAATATTCTTTTATATGCATTTTCCTCTGCATTTTCTTATTTCATTCCAGCTGTAACAGAGAGACAATCCCCTTCTGCAGAAGGGGTTTTTGAACAATATCTTGACTACTCTGTACAAATCTGGTAGAGTTAAAACCATTGAATTAGCAGCATAAAGAGGGAACATACCTCCACCCCACAATAGCATAGAACATCAATAAACTGGGTTCAAAGCCTGGCCTTAGCAACAGCAACATTTGCAACACTTTTAAAAGGTCAAGTTATGACCTCCTTTATCTTCCACCTTTAATCATAATTAAACATCAGATATTAAACTGTCCATCTGTCAATGCTTGAGACACTTGGAATGTTTTACTGAAAAGCCATTAACTGATGACACAGAGTTACAGATCGAATGTTTGATGCAACAGCTCTAAATGTAACCTCACTCTTCAAAATTGGTTAGTAACATGTTTGAAGATATGTTTCGGTTAACAAAACTAAAGGCAGGGCAGACAACAACAAGTATGACAAAGGAAAATGCATGATTTTTTTGTGAGCTGCTAAGTGTTATACATTTCATTGTTGGCAAAACAATAAAAACCAACTGGTATAAACCGAGGAACTTAAACATTGATGTCCAAATTGTTTGTTAGGACTAGAATTTTTGTGTAATGTACTAAGAGAAAGACACCTGTATTTACTGGAGTGGAATATATCCCGATTCTGCACAGCAGCAAGCTCAACAATACAATTAACTTTGATCTGGGGCTAATGCTTCTCCCATTTTGGTCTATTAACATTCCCTTTCCAACATGATTTATGATATACATGCATGGAGTCAATTCAACAGTGTAAGTATAAAATAACATATTCACTTGGATATAATGTCAGACATTTTCATTTGTGACAAGCTACTAAACGTGACCTTTTGGCAGAGGATTAAATTACTTCCCTTGACTCCCATTTCCCCTCTGAAGGGCTGCAACCTTCCCTATTCATAACACAAAATCCATTACCATCCTTGTGCAAAATGACAACAAAATATTTGATATGCTACCAATCTAAATGTAAGGAGTAGCCTGCATCTATTCCAGAGATGTGAGATAAAGACAAAGAACATAGTGTTGTTGATGTGTTGAAGGTGATGCCATGAAACACAGACTGGGCCAACAATACCATAACGTACAATCCATCACGAGTAAGAGAATAAATCATACTATTTGTTTCAACTTACATGCTCAGAAATGATTCTTTTTTCCAATGAAAAGCTTATGTTATACTGTATTCCATTCCTCCATGTAGGAGATGAGCCAGATAGCGGAAAGAAAATATGGTGCATATCAACACAATTGATGATGGATGGGCTACAGACAAACACAGAGGGTGCGAACAAAGCCACAGCCAGTCAACCCACTGAGTCCTTACCCATCATAACACCTTGGCCAATTTCCTTCATTTCCTCTAAGGATAATATGTCAGTATGAGAGTTTGAGACTGTAAAACCTCATTGACATGATATATCAGCAGCAGAATTTTAATAATCTGAATCCAAGAAATCCAAACTTGTCAATTATCCACTAATGCAAAATGAACAGCCAGTTAAATGCATTGACTGAACTTTCAGCCCAATTTGCTGGAACCCTTTTATTATATGAAATGTAACATATTTTGACATGTATTAACATAAATCTAAAGAACCACATTTCACAAGTTCAAACTTCTATTCCCTAGTAGTGAGTGAGCTGCTAGTTAGAAGAAGCCAGAGATTTCTTTTTTGTTTGCTTGTTTGGTAATAGACCCATTGACTTTTGAAGGCTGGTACCAGCTTTCAGTATATCTGATTAAACTCATCTCCTTGTATAAATGCGGCGTGCCGGTTGTTTCAGTAAAAGCCAAATTCACATTTAAATGTATCCTATGATGGACTATAAAGAGAGAAAATGCACTTGAAGCATTTTGAGCATTTAACCCATGGAAAATATAAAATAATCAAATAAGTTGACCACACTCAATCTATTAAATGTGAGTCAACTGCTCATCAGTAATCTACATTTCTAGAGGTATAAACTGAAATAAATTACTTTCAATAGTAGTTGAACAGTTCTCCATCTGCTACATCTACTACTCCTCCCTCTCGTCAGCTAAATTGCTTAATTAGAAGCTTTTACTGTTAGCTAATCTGGAGCATGACCTCAACAACTGCATCCTTTTTTACATCAGCCAAAAAGAAACCAAATAGAATCTCCAAGCCAGCATTAATTATGTATATTCAATTATTTTGATTTAGATAATTATGCATAAAAAATTGCCACATATTTGAAATGATGCAGCACACAGTTTTGTATGGGTTTCATTGAAACCCATACAAGAATCAAAATAGTCATTTCGGCGACAATAAATGAAAAATGTGACAAACTGTTTAAACAATAAGATTTTTGCATTTTCCAAAGATCAATTGCCTTTCGCATAAAAAGATTGCTTGTTCAAATTGTTGTGATTTAGTCAATGTGGTTGACCCAGATACATATAGCACGTTGAACGTTCCCAAAGGAGTCCCTTCTGTTTAAGCAGTAGTGGCTTCTAGATTGGGAATGTAAAAACTGCTCCAAACTAAACAACATTTTAACTCAAGTGATTTAACTTTCAACTAAGGTTCATACCAAGTGAAATCTAATCCCATGTCCAGTGAAACATCTGTGTCATTGTGCCTACCACAAATGGCAAAGACAACATCAGAACTGGCTAATGAGCCATCTGCACCATTGGAGGAAGCTCTTTGAGACCAAGACTGTTTATGATACCTTCTGTTGGACTACCTAAGTGTCTTGACTGAGTTCTTGAGATTTCACTCATCTGCAAGTGAAGCTTTATCATTTGTCCGCCTACCTGTCTATCCTTGCCTGCATGTTGTGGTTCATTCAGTACTTCTTACCCAGAGGCAAAGTGTTATATTGGAAGAGCCTTATTGCATTAATTCCAGGTCAATTTAATAATAAAAAACACAATAACGATAATTACCTGAGTGCAGTAAAAATCTAATGCTGAGAAGTCCCATTTCTTGGCATTTGCAGCATTGAATTTCAAGATCCTGTTCTGTGACAAAGAATGATAACATTTAATATTTACTGTCTCAGTCATAGGCCAAATCCATCTGAAGGTAACTTGATGAAAAACTGCAATTTACCATCAACAGAAAGGTGTGATTGTGAAAATATCTGTTCATGTAGATTGTGGCTGTGCACACATGGTACAGGCAGTTCCTAGAATTATGATGCCATCTAATGGCCTAATCTTGTTACAACAAGCTGAATTACTACAAGGTAAAATTATATCTTACATACATTTCAACAAGTTATAAAACTTAGATTTGCACCACAACAGAAGTAGAACTCACTTTTAAATCATGTGGGCTGGTACATTTATTTTTCAAAGTCTCTTTGATCAACTCCCATCGGCTCTGATTCTCAACCTCCTGTGTTTCCTGTGAAAGCAGCATATTAGTAATCCACCAAAAATGCAACAACACCAATTCCTTGTTCCAATTCCTACCAAGACCTTGATGTCTAGACAACTTAGTTGTGCCCCCTGCTACTATACGACAAGCATTAGCTTGTCGTACAGAAGCAGGTTTTTGTTTGTTTGTTTGTTGTTGTTTTTCTTGTTGTTGTAGACTTTCACTATCATTATTACCTGTATCAAAATCCATTACATCCCATTTCATTGATACTTTTCTATAAAGGAGGGAAGGGGGTGGGGTGGGATTTGGGGGTAGACTGTCTCTTTCTTGGTACCTTGTTTCACAGTATTAATCTGTATATTAATTTCACTTCATGTAGGAGATGTATTGTGTATCTGTTATGTTTAAATTTTCATAAATAAATCATACCAAAAAAAGGAACAAGATTATATTATGGAAAGGTTGCTGACTTGCCTCATTCACCACTGGAAATAAGTTCATCGATGAACAAGGCATCTTTACATGGACATCATCCCACGAATCCATAAAATTGGTGGGATATGGAACAGGGACTTCAACCTGCTGAAGGAGCTCTGTCTGTCAATGTAAGCAACATAAGGACACACATGTCATTAAATAATACAGCACTCCCGTGTGTAACATGTAGACCTCTTGATACATGACATATGTGAAGAGCTTAAGAAATAATAAGAGCAGAACCAATCCTTGAACACTTAGACCAACCTAAACAATCACTTTTGGGGTTTCATGATACAGGTTGCTAAGGAGCATTGTGATGGAGGTTAAATGAAGAAAAAATCACCATGTGGATACCAGAGGATATCGATATATGTGTGCACAAAACCATCTGACTTATATTCATGTTATTTGTTTCATTTTTATTTACTTTTCTTGGCATGAGCACAATGAATATTGAATAAGAGCCAGAGGGTTTTTTTCTTCCAAACAAAATCAAATATATAGATGTTGATGATGAATGAAGTTGTTGTAAAACACATGAGACATTTTATGACTGTCAAGACATTTAACTAGAACAGTACTATGTGAAAAAAGTCATTTTACCATCTACAATGGAGAATCAGGAATTGGGCATATGCGCTTGTGAAATGGAAATGAACCAGAATTCAGATTTTGTCACAAGGCCCTTGGGAACTGTTTACAGTACTAAAAATACAAAGCCTGGCCAGAACACAGGATCACTCAACAATGTTTAGTCCACTTTTAGTTAGGGGCTGTACAAACGGTAAAGTTTAGTAACTTCAAATCAAATTTCTGGGCAAATGTTTAGATCACCCATTACTTTGTCAACAAAGCTAGTTACAATTATAGTAAATGTGAGTGATTACATTCACAGAATATGTCCAGCTCAATGAGACATATTGTGTATTTATGCAAGATTTTATGTCTGCTTAAAGCATATTTTTCCACAAGCAATTTGAAGAGTCCAGATGATTAATAATGATCATTAGCAATGAAAAGCATTTAGATCTACTAAGATTGCATAATAAGGGAGAATTAGACTTACATCATGCCAAAAAGTAACATAAAATCACTGTATGGGGGTTTCATATATAAATAATTCCAGTCTTGAGCTCATAAAATAGAGTAAAACGTTTTCAATTAAAAAAAGTTATTGCTCAAACCCTTATCAACACAGTGTGCTGGCCAGGAAGATCTTTCAGTTGAGGAAGAGGTTGACCACACTCAGGCATTCTCCACAGCTCACTGATGGGGGTCCCTAGCCATGTGACACTGGTGGCTTCATCGTCTCCGTCTTGCTTTTCTGGAGATCCTTTAGAATCGTCACATCCCCAAGGTATGTCTGGTGTTGATGTACCTGCGAAGAGGTCTGGATTTTAGAGCTGTTTGATAGGACTTTTAGAGGCTGTTATGACTTGGCAATAAAATATGTCTTGGGTGATCCATTCAGAACTTGAAGTATGTTACTTCACACCTGGCATTACAATGAGTCTCCACATAAATCCCAAGTGATCACTCATAATCTGATCTCACTTCCCCACTCGATATGCAAATAAACATGTATATCACGGTTGTGGGGGAGGGTGATTTAGCCTCGGCTGCAAGCAGAGAGGGTGTGTGGTTTGTGGGAAAGCAGTGGTAACCCTAACCTGTGCAAGAGAAAGAATGAAAGATATTATTTAATTAAGTCTGTGTTAATTGCCCAAAACTATGCTCGCCATCACCTCGAACCGTTTCTGTGGTATGTCACAATCACAGAAATACGAGGAGCGGAGTCAAAGCAATAGGCATTTAATTTTTTTCTTCTGTTTATTTCAATTCTACCATGTTGTGATTACAAAAGGTTTTCAGAAAGTTCTATGTAAATAAACTATCAATAAATGTTATGAAGAGGATACTGATCTGTCTGAAATATAAGAAATAGATTCCCTTATCTGTCCCACAAGGGGACATTTGGAATATATGAGCAGTGAACTGCCACCATATGGCGCTCGGGGAATAGTCAGATGTTCAGTATCTTGCTCAAGGAATCCTCGATATACTTTCTGCAGGATTGGGGAGCAAACCTGGAACCTTCCGATTGCCACACAACTGCTCTACCTGCTGAGCTATGCTGGCACAAAGCAATCAGACTCTTGACCTGATATTTTGAAGTCTATGGTGGGTAAACAGCTTCACAATATTACAAGGGCATAGATGCACCAAATGCATGTCAGACTAGATAAAGAGCGATAATCTGATGGGGGAAAACTAACTAGGTGAATTAGGAATGTTAGGCTGCCCTTTTTTATTTTGTGCTCAAAATACACAGCAAAAGTTGAAACTCATTTAAAAAACTTGCTATTTGAGGAAATGTAGATGTAGTTAGCTAAAGTTTCTAATTCTCAACTGAAACCCTATTAGGCTCAACCCAGTCATCTTGGTTCAAACTCAGATTTAATTATTCCAGCAGATTTAAATGGGGTCAAGCATTGCGGTGGATAAATCAAACTGAACCTGAAGTTGAACTCGAATGTGCAAGCAGTTACGGGCTCTTCCACAGCTGTGGGTCTGATGAGTATCAGAAATTAAAAATGAGGCTAAAAAAACAAAACTAAGCTAAACCCAGAGGAGGCTTGCACGATTGCCCTCCTTGCTACCTGGGACATGTGTGTTTACCCTTCAAATATGATTTAAAAAATGCATCTCAGGCCACCTCCAAATTTGTTCCGAATGGTCCAATCTCAAGATGCATTGAGTGCATTCACAACTGTATTTAGAGCTGTCACATTGTGATCAGATCACCCAAGACATGTGTTAATACCAGGTGTAAACGGCTTCACCTTTTGACCCTCCTGAATAACCATCCATTTCTTGATTTTCTAAAATCCAATTGTTTAATAGTTTTTGAATTCGTCCGTCAGCCTTACAATCTTTTGAGGCTGGTGAAGCAGGATCATCTTCCTCTAAGTGTTGAGGTGTTAGAGGTTGGGTGTCTGCATCCATGTCAATGTCAGCAGGTTCTCTGGAGATGGGACTTTCCATGTCTGAAAACTGGGCTGGAGAGCATTGTGAGCCACATGCATCACTCATCCCTACAGCATCTTGAACTTCATAGACTTCAGCCTTGCTTAAGCTTTTGGGGGGCTTAAGGAGCCAGTTTTCAAGTGTGGTCCTGAACCTCTGTTGCTGTTTGGAGGCCATTCTGTGATGTGAAACTTTTGTCTTGACCCCCCGCAGGGCCCCCGTTCCAGTCTTGGGCTGCACATCTTTCCTTTTCCCTTTGTAATTGTCTTGATCCATTGTCATATCATCTATACCACGACTGCCAAGATGTGCACCTGGAAGAATGAAATTTATTTGTTTTAAGAGTGGTACATTTAAGACTAAAAAAAGCTATGAACCCACTTCTGTCATATTTGCCAGGAATTAAAAAGCAGTCCTAAAACGATCCAATCAAATCAATTACCTTTGAAATGAGATGAAGGTGAACTTTGATGAAGACCAATTCCAACCTTTATACTATTTATAAGTGGCTCAAATTCGGTCAACGCTGTCATTCTTCCCATGGAGTAAAATAATGCATAAATAATTCAATATCACAGAGTAAAATATGCAAAAGCTTTAATCCCCCATTCTCTGTAAATGTGAAAAATGCGTTTTAAAGCACTTTGAGTGGTCAAGAGACTAGAAAAACATTAGGTGAGTCAGTGTACCATTTAAGACTCGTTTTAAAGCAACTTAAGTTTACGAGACTATAACCATTACAGTCCAGCTGTGTATACTCACAATATTGCTTGAGTTAATACCACCGACGACGCCTGGTTTACACTTGTCCAGAGTTGTTTCTTTGATTGTCCTTTATTTAGCAGTTGAAAAAATCTCAAACCAAAGACTGCAGCCATAAATAAAACAAGCTAACCAGACTTTCAAGGAATGGTATTTGAGTTCTTTAGCCAAGGGCAGAACTTATCATAGATAACCCACCAATAACTAATCCTTTTAACATAACACTTCGATATGGAAATGTAGTCATATCAATTTTTATATCATCTAGCTGGTTGATAAACTTCAGCAATTCATTCAATGACTTTATAACCGAACCACAAAACCAAAGCCCCCTATTCCAGTCCGTTAGCTCATTAGCTTCTAGGGCAATTTATGAATGTTAGCAAACGTTACGTACTGACATAAGCTAGTTAGTGCTAACTTTATGTTACGTCTATCCGGAACTGGGATAATATACAGACAGGTAACCCGGCCTTGCACCGATTGACAAAATCACGACTATGATAAAATGCAAATAAACAAACAACAACAACCATTGTGCTGTTAAGGGGATTTAAACTCAACGGTCATGGAAAACACAACGTCCATATCTACTGTAGTTCAAGAAAACCACTTCCTCATCTGACGACGTCATTACGCGTACTCGTGAGAGCCAAAATTTGGCGATGTGATCGCATATTTGCGCCCCTGCAAAAGCAGGTGATTAAATCCACAGATATTAAGGACGCAGGCATCAAATTGTTGCGTATACACCTTAAACGTGCACCAATTGTTAAACTAAATAGACCCCCAAACGAATCTTTGCATGAGAGCTGACAATGCTGTTATTATCATAAATTGATAGGCAAAGCAATCTTGGTTATTTGAGCAAAATTGGAAAATACGTGACTCAGGATCCATCCAGTTCACGTTTAATTGTATTTCATTTTACCTGTGTATCTTCAGTTTGTCAATTAAGATAGCCTATAAGGATATAATGCCCAGTGGGACCAGTGTAAAACGTGAGGAATTCGCGGCGTTCTGTTGCTCCACCTATTCTGCCATATCCTGTCTGATTCACCTGAGCAGCGGACATAAGTTAACAGCCCACCTTCCTCAAGCATGTGATGAGTCGCGATAAAGTAAAATTATGAAAGCCTTAGTAAGAATCATGAGACTTGAATCTGTTTTGACTGTTGTGTTTTTTCTGGGCTTCATCGCCATAAGTGAGACCAAAGGTAAGCAGGCTTGGACATCGTCCTTTTGGGAACAGTGCACTTATTGTTTGTATTGTGGGAGGTTGGATAAACGTGGCTCCCAATTTTAGATTATAATAATTTAGATTTAGATCTATGGGCTTTTCATGTTTGTGTGTTTTTTCTTTAATAAGTAATTCATTGGTTGATTGTGAAAGCTTATCGGTAGGGCGACCTGTCGAGTAGACCACAATAAGGAATTCGCTGTCTTTATCTTTTTTATGTGGCCCATTTCTCTTTCTGGTCAGTAAAACAAATATGAAAGCCTGCTAGACACACCCTTCTCCTTCTCTAGTTAGGTATACAGTCAAAACTTTGTTCAAACATATTCTTGAAAAGACGTATGACAATGAACATAGATAGACAGACCGAAAGAAAGATATGGTAAGACGAAGAAGATATTGAAAAGAGCTCATATATATATCACAGACCATACAATATAGCAATGGCAGTTCTCACTACTCAACCTTCACCGACTATATTGGATTTAGTAGCTGTTCAATACAAATAAAGCTTTGTCACAGTGAAAGAAACATTATTTCTTTAATTGAAATGATGCTGACACGCTGAATACATTTTTAAAAAAGGGGTGCATTGTAGTTATCCTGTTTCTTCCCTTCCTACAAGTGGAGATTTGTTGTCACCTTTTGTATAGAACTTTACGTTTATTGAACACATGTACACATCGCCATTCAGCATACATGGAATGCATATGTTATATGATTGCACTCTAATTATATACACACACACTCACACACATATGCCCATGTTAACATGTTTTTTTTTACCAGACATCCTCAATGGGCTAACGTCAAGCGATTTCAAGTACACAGTTGTCAATCCTCAGGTCATTCATAGATGGTCAAGAAGCGCCAGCAGACCATTAGAGTCAGAGGTACCTGCCCACCCCACTTAAAAATACCCAAAGTGTTTTTTTGGGGTTTTTTTCTGTAATATGATTGACTCATTTCTGTTTCTTTGTCTTTACTCAATTCAGAGAGATGAAAAGGTCTCATATGCACTTAACATAAACAACAAAAAGTACTTCCTTCATCTAGAAAGAAACAAGTATGGCTTCACTTAATCTCTTCTTGTTGACCTATATCTGTGTTAACCAAAAAACATGCTTATCCCCTTTTTTTTCCAATAATACTGTTTTTCTTCACCAGGGACTTTGTATCTCCAAACTATGTTCAGTATTTCCAAAACGAGAGTGGTCACCACAGGTCCGCACATCCAAGGCCAGAAGTAAGCTCAGTGAAGTGCACTCTCTGATGTACAGTATATCATAATCATTCATTGGCTATTGGTCAATTTAAGATGTGATCACACGTCTGAATCCCATAAATTGACCATTGTTTGTTAAACCATTTTTTTCGCCCAGGTGCACTGCTATTATCATGGACAGGTGGAAGGAAATGAGAACTCGCTGGTAGCGCTCAGTACATGCTCAGGCCTTAGGTTTGTCTTGCTATCTTGCCTCCTTAGCTTGTGCTATAAAGTTTAAGCATAACAACCAGGGCTTTAAATTCCTTGTTGTCATGTGAGCTACTGGGTTTACTGGATAGTATCATGAATATTTTTTTCAGTTCCTTGTAAGAAAGAAAGAGAAAGAAAATAAAAGTAAGAACTAGCTACCCAACATTAAAGCACTTGCTGGACAGGTAGAATTTCTTCATTCCATTCATTTAGTGTGGTTCAGTGGTTTGAATGTGCTATCTTATGGGATAAGTGTTGAGTTTCACTAGGACCAAGTCATACTGAGATATTTACAGTCACAGTGTTGCAATGTGCTTTCCAATAACTATTCAGCAAATGACTAAATATTTCTCACTAGGGGTGTGATCCTACTCAACAATGAGAGCTATGGACTCGAACCGGTCCCTCAGTCTCAGACCAACGAACACCTTCTTTATCTCCTGAAGGACATCCAATCACAACCTTTCATCTGTGGAGTTACCAGTGAGGCCTCATCCTCCACAAGTTATTCACCCTTTGACCCAGGACACTCCCTCACCTCACTTCTGCGGGTTTGCATTCACACCACTTTCCTCATTTGAAATTTGTCAATCAAATGAATACCAAAATGGAAATCGAACAAAGGTTTAAGTCAATTCTATGCATTTAACTTTTATTTCAACAGGCAAAGCGCAATTTACCTCAAACCAGTTATGTGGAGTTAGTGCTGGTTGCCGATAATCTCAGGGTGAGCCTTTTTTTGATCACTTATGAGGTTAATGATTTTTCATAATACAGCTGGGCTATTTCCTGAGTTATAGTTGAGCTATTGCTCTGGTGTTCACCGCACCCACATTATAACTTTAATAGATTTTATATTTTGAAGCACATTATTACAGAGCAGGTCTCACTTTAATGAGGTCGCAAGGCTCAGTGGGTACAGCAGTCGTTTGGTGATCAGAAGGTTGCAGTTTCGATCCCCGTACCTGCAGAGAAACGTGTTAAAAGTGTCCTTTAGCAAGACAATCTTCCCCTTACTGCTCTGCCGTGACATACCTATACAGGGTATGTCCCTGGCGTTTCCCCAGTGAGGACTGAGAAGGCCACAGTTCCCCATGACCTGATTCCAGATAAGCGGTTGACAATGGATGGATGGAATGGATGTCTCACTTTTTCACACTTCTTTGGAATTTGTCAGCTGAGGTGTATAAAATATTGACCGGTGTATCATCATCTTCACATTACCTACAAAGCATTTTATTTTCATTTTATTTGTTTTAATCAATGTGTCACAGTATAAATTCAAGAAAGAAAATGAAACAGCGGTGCGAGAAGAGATGGTGGAAATGGCAAATCTCCTGGACGGGGTGAGATTTCAAATCATTCAAATAAATTTTGTTCACTGAGTAAGAAGGGACACTTGAATAAGTAATTGTTTTCAATGTTCACGAAAAAGGTGAATCAGTTCAACTGGATAAGAAGTTTATTCAAAAACGTTTCGTCACTCAAACAGGTCCCTCATCTTACTGCACTGATATTCTCTGAGGAAAATGTGTTCCTAGTGCTGCAATTGTAACTGGACTGCTCTTATACATATATAATTTATAAGAGTGGGTATACCTACAGTCAGTTGCGACTGAAGAAGTCACTTAGATGGGTGATGAAATATTTATCTCACTGAATATAGAACGAACTTATTCACCTTTCTGGGATTTCCTTTCTTGGATTATTGAGCATACATAAAGACATTTATCTTATTCTCTGTTTGCTGTAGTATTACAAGCAGCTTAACATCCGCGTGGTGCTGGTGGGCCTGGAGGTGTTTAAGGTTAGCAATCCCTTCAGCGTGGAAGGCTCAGCAGGAGAGGTGCTTGGGAGGTTCGTCGAATGGAGGAAAAAGAGCCTTTTACCACGCATCAGACATGATGTCGGTCAACTGATCGTGTAAATATTTAATTCTACCTTTCCAACCATTATTTTTACTCTCTGGATAAAGAAAATTCATCAGTTGTTTGACATATAAGAAAAAGGTGACGCATCATTTGATTTGCCCTTGTCATGTAATGATTTTGGGATTTGCTACCTACTTTTTCACTCAGTGGTCGCTCTGGAGCATATGGAAATGGGGTCCTGGGAATGGCCTTTGTAGGCACAGTCTGCTCTGTGGCTCGCTCCGGAGGAATCAATGTGGTTAGTTCAACTCCCAATTTGTCTTCTTGGCCAGGCTGGCATTTTGCTCCCATGGTATTGTGAGCTTTTGTTTTGAAACTGATACTCTTTCCATTATTCATGAGGAGCTCTGTTGTAATTCTCCCAGCCCTTGAATAAGACAGGCGTCAAACAAGTTAAACTTAAGACACTAAGTCAACAAGTTTGATGAAAAGGCTTCTTTCTAGTTCATCTGGGCTGTAGGATTCCTTAGATTCTTTATTGTATTGTTTTCGGGATTTTTTTTAACATCGCCTTTACAATGCCCCCGCCTTGCAATAAAAAATGCAGCCAAAAATTGTAGATGATGCAATAGAATCGTTTCATAACTCCAATTTCGATGTCATGCTATTACTATGTTTAGGATCTTAAAATCCTGGTTAAAAGAGATGATATAGAGTATGAGATCCTAATGTGCTGGATCTGTTTTGCAGTTCAGTGGAAATGAGCTGCCCTATGCCTCCACTGTTGTAGCCCATGAGATGGGTCATAACCTAGGGATGAATCACGACAGTGACCGCTGTGATTGTGATGGAGGAGACTGTATCATGGCGGCACATGCCAGGTAAAAAAATATTGATAAATGCATACAGGTAAATACATTTTACTGCAGCAGACCATGTATTTTTCATTTTCATTTTATTCTCATTCAGATGTGTATATATAATTGTATCATTTCCATTAATGTTAATGCTGCTGGCCTGTAGTGGCTCCTCTAAATTCAGCACCTGTAGTGGAGATGACTTCGAAAGTTTGATTGGCCGCGGTGGTGGTGTGTGTTTGAAAAATCAGCCTTCCCAGTCAGATGTGGTTGGTATTGCCAAATGTGGCAATGGCTTATTGGAGGAAGAGGAACAATGCGACTGTGGCACACCAGAGGTAAAAGGCTGCATGTCAGATGACATGCCAATACCCCAAACACAGAGCATTCCAAAGCACTGAGCTATTAATGAACTTATTCACGAGTTAAAACCTCTGTTTTTTGTGAAGATGGTTTTTGAGTGATGCTTTATTTGTTTTCATTAGTGTGATGTTGTGGTAATGTAATGGTCACTTGTCTTTGTGTTTGTGTCGCACAGGAATGCAAGGACAAATGCTGTGATGCTGCCACTTGCAAATTCACTCCTGGTTCTACTTGTGCAGAGGGCAGCTGCTGTAGCAACTGTCAGGTCAGCTTTATTTTGACATAAAGCAGGATTATGTAGTTTATTGATCCATTGATTTAGGGGTCTACATCCATTGGAACTACATCACTTGCATCAACAGCTACATCAAGATCTTAATCGATTCAAGATGTTGTCACTCCTGTTGTACAAGTACACATGAGTGAAATTCCTTGGCTGGGACTCCATTCCAGAGTGACAAGCTAAACATAAGATAAATGACGTAAGACAAAGATAGAATGAAATATATATAATAAAAGATATGCATAAACAATAGGTAACAATAGGTATAGCAGAAACATTGATGAAATAAATAAAGGTAATAATAAAAATCAGTCAATGAAGTATAAAAAGCAATAATGGGTGCAATCCTTATTATTTAAGTGTTATTTGGGGGCCATGGAAGTTAAGTGGTAGAGCACTCACTTTGGAAACGGTCAAACCAAAGGCCGTGAGTTCAAACCCACCATCAGTCTCATTATTTCAAGTGTTATTTGTAAAGATTGTTTTAGTACTTTGGCTGTGCGTGATGTGTTATATTTCAGATCAAAGTTGCTGGAACACCCTGCAGAAAGTCTTTTGATACCTGTGACCTTCCTGAGTACTGCAATGGCCATAGTGGATTCTGTCCTGAGGACTTCTATGTCATGGATGGACTTCCCTGTCAAAACAATGCAGCATACTGTTATGAGGGCCGGTGCCAAACTTATGATTTCCAATGCAAGAATCTCTTTGATTCAGGTATGTGCAATAAAGATGGCTATCAAATGGAAGATGTATGCTGCTTATCAAAACCTAAAATCATCCCCCCAGAAAAATGAGAAAGGACTTGGAGCAAACCTGCTGAGTCAAATTGTTGCTGAGTTTACAAGTTTGACATACAAAATTGGAATTTAAGTCAAACCCTGTATGATCATTTCAATGCACACCAGAAGCCATCGTACAATGGATGAAATTGTTATTATTGTTATCATCATTATTTTTCATGTTTAAATCCAATATATGGAATTTACATCCCACTCTCCTATTTGCTTTTAACAATCTGGATAAGTTACCAAGCATGATATCTATTTTTTACTATCCTCTCTATCTTTCATAGCTGCAACAAAGGCAGCTGATGTATGTTTTCAACATGGAAATACAATGGGGAATCTATTTGGAAACTGTGGAATAACCGACAAAGGAAAATACATCAAGTGTAATGTAGCGTAAGTATTCTGCTTTGGTTTCAAATTTTTACCAAAGTAAATTTGATATGAGCAATGCAATAGAGGGATTTGAATGAAAATCTATGTACAACTTGTATGTTAGTCATAGTACAGTCGGGGAGCTTTTAGCTTGGTAAGTCTATTCTAAGTTATATTAGTTTAAAGCAGTGGAATTTACTCATGCTATAGACTATATGTATGTAGATTTTCTTTCTGACTCGACACCAAACCAGAGGATTTCCCTGAATACTCATCCCTCGTGTAGTTGAGGGTGTTCAGTACGGAAATCGGCTGGTGTAAAGTTGGTTGGGATAGAAAACCTGTATACAAATGGCCCTACGTCAGTGGTTTTAAGCTCACTCGTCCACATTCCGGGTTAGAAGTGCTTTGCGGGAGTTGAGTTCAAGTATCTTCCCTTGATGGACTGACCAGTTCTACCAGTGACAAAGCATTTTATTTGTCCTTTGGGCAAAATGGACTAATCAAACTTGCATGACTGTTGTTGGAACAGGAGCTTTTATTTGCAAAAATTTTAAAAGATTGAAAGCCCAATTTGTTTCATTGGTAAAATGGCATATGTTTTAACATGATTACAAGAAAGCTACCTACATACGAGTGAAAAAAAAATACGAGTGAAACTGAATCTTTACTTTGTTTTTTTGTTAAACGAGTGGTTTCCCTCTAGTATTTTGCGTTTCTTTAATTTTTGCATACTTCTACTAACTTCGGGGAACTGTCTCCCCACTCTCCAATCTCCATCACAGGAATGCCATGTGTGGGAAGCTTCAGTGTACCAATGTGGATGCCAACAAGCCACCTACTGGTGCCCATGTCAGTATAAAAATAATCAATGGCTCAAGCTGTGTGAATGCAGAATTCAACCTTGGCACTGATGTGCTGGATCCTGCCTACGTTAACAGCGGCAGTCCTTGTGCTGAAGGAAAGGTAATCATTGCGTTAGTGCACCTTTGTACATATTGCAGTGAGAAAATAAAATGTCTTGACTTGCTGTTTCATCTGTAGATCAGTAGGGAAATGATAAGGCTCATCAGTTTGACTGCATGAAGATTTTTTTCTTCTTCCACTTTCAGACCTGCCTAGATTTTAAGTGTATGAATGCAACTGGTCTGTTGTCCAATTTGGACTGTGATGCCAAAAGCACATGCAACGGCCATGGGGTAGGACACCATTTTCCACACAGATGTCAAATATGATGATGGTCCGCACTGATTAGTCTTGTGACATTTATTTTGGATGTTTCTCTGCAGATATGTAATGACCAGGGGCACTGCCACTGTAATGACGGATTTGGCCCTCCCAATTGTGATAAGGCAGGGAGAGGTGGCAGTGTGGACAGTGGTCCTGCTCAGATAGGTGGGTTATATATTAAATCAATCCATCTTTGTATCGGACTCTATTACTTGATATATCAAGGGTCCACATACCACTATTTTTTAGTCATTTTCTGCTTGGTTGTACAAGTCTGACTAGTTTTCATGTTGACTCTACTCTCTGCCTACCTCTAAACTCTCCTGGGGCAGACTACTCACTTAGGGATGGCCTATTGATCTTCTTCCTACTGGTGGTGCCCATCCTGGTTCTCATTTCTTTGGCACTGCTCTATGTCTTCAAAAGAGATTCCTTGGCTGGGTGTTGTAGAGGAAGACGTGCTCTCCATCACAGGTCAGCTTCAAGTGGCCCTCACCTTATACATATCCAAAGGGTATAATTTGGATTGTTTGACTTGGTCACTGATTTATAATGCAATTTGACAGAATTTATCTCACTAAGAGAAATTGTATTGTATTTATTAATTTTGAAAGCAGGTCACGGAACGCAAAAAATGGCCAAACGAATGGCAATACCATGGTTAATGCCACAACTCAGCGAGTTCCTCCAGCTAAGGTAAGAATTTTAATTCTAGAATTCACATTGAACAAACAAAATAGATTTTTTAGAACTATGGTAAACATGTAGATTTCCATAATAATGATAACGATAGCTAGCATCAACCACTGAAATCAAGACATAAATTTGTTTTTACATATTCAGTTTATGGCCAATTATAAGATACTTTTCAATCAAGTGGTTCACAATAATTATCAATGAGTGCTTCTCTTGTTTTGTTTCAATCCCCAATTCAAGCCTGAAACTCCACCATCTAGCCAAGTTCAACTTCCTGGGTATGATGTGACTAAGTATTTTCTATTGTTTAATATTTACTGTTCTCAGACAAAGGAAAAAAAACAACAACATTTAGTTGCAGTGCACTGGCTTAGCCTTAGGCTTAACATTCACATATTCTGCCAGTTTCAGGTATGGTGAAATTGATTACTGGAACACAGACCCAAGTGTTGCTACTGCACATCCTTCAGATCATATCCAGGGCCCCGGAGTACCAAAACCAATCACACCCAAGCAAACAACATAGTGACAGTTGTTGTTCCAGTATTGGCACATCTTTGTACACATCTTAGTGTACAGTTTACATTACATTTTACATTTTGAAATAATGGGGTCCATAGAACCGCCTTATAAAGTTATTTTATGGCAATATTTTTCTAGATTAAGCTTCTGGGCCTTCATTGAGATATATATGTTTTTATGTGTTTTTCATTGCTCTTTTTGCACTATTTTATTGAAAATAACCACCTCCAAATGGAAATTAAAAATTATATTTGATCAGGTGATTCACTGGGTATGAGAAATGTCACAAAATAGTAGTTTTTTATGCATTTTCATTGTAAAATAAGTGTTTTAACTATTTTGATTTGTAATCTAATAAATGACTTTGTGAAAGGAATAGTATTGGACTCATTCCTATTGCAGCTGACACTGCCTAGTGTATGGATGGGGGCACAGGTACATGGCTGGATGTCCTTCTATTATTTATGGACTTGCACCCCTGCCCGTCACCAGGATTCCATTCCAGAGGGGACCCCCTCACACACCTAAAAAAAAGCCGTAACAACAGAAAAATGGAAGTAAAAGAAATATTAAGTTGAAGCAAATATTTTATTATGTTTGGTTTTCGAGGTTTTTTTCCGCTGAGATTCAGGTTTGTTATTGTAGTTCCCAAATCGTACTCCTGTACTGGTGGTGGCGGTAATGCACCAGACATAAATCCGCCGTTAAAAAATCAGAGGAAGAAGCAAAACACGGAAGTGAAGGTAGTCTATTATTTTCAACGTTACATGGATGTTGGTCGTAGCGTCACACGGGCATGTTTCTGTGTTCTATGCGGTTTACCAGCGGCGGGGAAATCAACACTGGCGCGAAATCTCAGCAGGGTGGCAACAGAGCAGGGATGGAGGGTCATGGTGGTGTGTTACGATGACATGATCCCCAACAGTGCTCTTGATGTTCACGTGTTGGAAGAGGAGGAAGGATCGCACAGAGGGGTAAACTAGCTTTCCTCTTCCTCGCTGTGACCCAAGTTTCTACTACAAATCTAAAATTTTGCTTATTCGTTGCCGCAACACGAACTATACACTGGTGTCATGAAATGATCTAATTGGAAACCTTATGATTTTAGCAAACTGAATGGAAGTCGCACAGACGAGCAGTGCTGCGGTGCGTTGAGGAGTTTTTGAAGAATCCACAGATTTTGCCAGATCCATCCACCTGCTGCCTAACTAATGGTAATGCCTGGATGAGGTGCACCGAAGACTTTCTTCAGTCATCTATATCTTTGGACAACTCCCAGAGAGACCACCCACCGATGCTCATTCTGCTGGATGACAACTTCTACTATCCAAGCATGAGATATGAAGTATACCAGCTTGCAAAAAAGTGTGAGCTACCGTTTGTTACGTCTGCAGTGTAACCCTCTTGTTGTCCAGAATGTGCCTGTTGTCAGGATCATGATTGGCTGAGATGACATCTTGTGAACTGTTCTCTGTAGGTTTACTGGGGTACTGTCAAGTGTATCTGCAATGCCCCGTGGAGTCATGCATCCGTAGAAACCAAAGTAGGCCTGAACCATTGCCTGATGAGGTTATATCCGAGATGGCAAAACGATTAGAGCCTCCAAATCCACAGCAAAACTCATGGGAGAAGAACAGCATTGAGCTCAACAGTACAAATGGCTTACTTGAACAAGACATGTGAGTCACCGCAAAGAGCACTTAGTATGGCCTATACACATTGATTTGACTCGCCGTTCAGGTTTCCATAGCCTAAACCTAAATGTCAATTTCTTGCTTTATCTTTTTGATTTCATGGCAAACCTTCAGTCAGATGTTATTGGGGTTTATCTCTTTTGCATTAAGCAACCCACTCACCCCAGTTGAGGACCACACCAAGCAAAAGGCACGTGTTGTTACTTTCCTCAAACATGATGAAACTCAATGACTTATGAGTACACTAATACCGTAATACTTAATTAACTTGTTTTTTTGTTGGGTACTCTCTGCAGGAGGCTGACCGCCTGAAATGTGCCAATAGTGTGATTCACCAAACTGACCAGGCCTGTCGACGCTTGGTCTCTGAGGCCATGAAGCACGCCAGAGGTCAGTCTTAAGTTACACTGAGAAATATTACAGTATTAGTATTTCAGATTGAATGTCATACTTTTGTCAATAAAAGCAGTGCACAAGAACTTAATGTCCACATTATTATGGTTTTAGAAAGAAAAGTGCCACCTAAACACATGAGGTCCCTGGCAACTGAGCTGAATGAATCCAAAAGCAGATTTCTCACCAACTTGCGGAAGAAGTTCCTTCAAGAAATGCCATTCCGCCAAGAAGAGGATATCGATGTGCAGCATCTGGTGAAAATGGCACTGGAAGCTTTTAATCGTGATACAAAGGAGATCTTGTCAGGAGTTTTCATTGATGAATGAAAGACAATTTCAGTTGTATTTGTTAATTTATTTGACAACATTATTTTTTTGCACAAATGTAGACTTTATCACGAAAATGAATAAATGTAAGTACTATACATAAGGACAAAATGAGAAATTGGCTGTTTTCAACATTAGTTTCTACTAAATCTTTTCCTCAACATTGTGTTAAATACAACTGGGACTTTTTCATATATTAACTTCTTTGTTTTTTCTAAAAACAGTAAGCTTTAATGTCTCAATAGAAAAAACTTGAAATAATCTATATTGTTTTTAGTACACAGAAGGCTGATTCAACCTTTGTTTTCAATCATTATTTTACATTTCAGTTTAAAGAGTGGTGTTATGACATTAAACCTACACATTACAATTACATACAACAATGTCCAAAAAAGGCTGAAAATTAATTTACTGTAGAGAAATTCTAACAAAACTATTTAAAAAAAAAAAAATCTTTCAACACTCCCATTTTGGTTGTCTATTAGTTATTCTTGACCTTTATAGTACTTTACAATATTAGCTGCAATAGTACAACAGTAACTATGAATCAATGCTATAATGGTCTTAAAGAGACCATTTATAGTCAAGTCAATTGTATTTGTATAGCCCATTATCAAAAATTAAAAATTTGCCTCAGTGGACTTTACATTAACACAACATCTTGGCCTCAGACCCTTGCATCGGGTACGGGATAACTCCCTTAACGCCTTTAACAGGGAGAAACGTAAGAAGAAACCTCAGGGAGGGCAAGAGGAGGGATCTCTCTCCCAAGATGGACAGTGTGCAATAGATTTTGTTTACACAGAATATAACACAATTTAAAACACAATTTATGACATTTTTTAAATAAATGAAAGGGTTCGGATGAGCAACACTTATGCCAAAAAATAACTTAAGTTTTAATTATGAGAGATAGCCAGCAGATCACTACATAACTGTCTCGTGACATCTGTATTCAGGGTGAGGCTGGATAAAGACATTCCAGAGGAGCATGATGAAAGTTGTCCAATTTGGATACAAACTGAGAATTCTGTCAGACAGATCCCAAATTGATTATTTAACAATATGGAAGACTGCATCTAAAATACTATATATTTCTCAGCTATGTTATTATTTATAACATATCAGAGAGAGAAAATGGTGTGTAGTCATTTCAAATTTGTTCAAGAAATCATGTGTGTCCATCCTAATCTGATGAAAAGAATATGAACATGTCGAGTTACATGGAGCAAATCCAATAAGGCAATAGAATAACATTTTGCAATGACGGAAACCATTATATCAAAAAGATAAAATAATTAAAAAGGGCAAGAGATTCACAATATAGCAATGTTGTTAAATATAGCCTAAATAGACTTGTACCTCATTTGCCTTTACTGTGAATGTAGCTCACTTTTTATGATGTCCATGAACAAAGTGACATGCAAAGTCATATTTGTCTTTGCACATGTTGCCACAAATGTTGCACTGGAATGGGTGCTCATAGCCATGACCACCCATGTGAATGGTGTACAGGATATTATCTGAAAAGTGAATATCACAATGGTTGCAATTATAAAACAGCTTTTGGTCTTGTATGGTCTCATCGGGTGCATTAGGCTGGCTATTGCTCATGCTTACTGATAAAGTATATGCACCCTGTTCATTGATGGGGCCTCCCTCAGTGCTATAATCCTTGTGGCCTGAGGATTGGGACTCCTCATTAGAGGGTTTCCGATAGATTCCATTTGTCGAAACAGCAACTGGTGCTCCTGAGACCTGTGGTATGAGGATAGGTTTCTCATCCTTACAAGACATCCGGTCTGGGGATACCAGAGTCGGGGGCTCTGGAGGCAAGTCAGCCAATTGGCCAGCAAGTGTGGACAGCTGGTCCAGTGGGCTATCTGTTGTCATACTGTTGGCACCCCTGCAGCTGCCGATGCTCTCGTGTGCCTTAGTCATGTTCTTGTACTCACTACTGATCAAATGGTTGTTCAGGTTGCGAGATAAGTCATTCAGATAATCTAACTTTGGTACAACTATTGAAGGAGGGCTGACGTTGATAAGAAGCCGTCTACCAAAGCCCAAAGAGCCCGTCCTCTTCTGCAGGACACTGAGCATTCGCTTGTTGAATGGTGGGCGCACAGCCCTTGTGGGCAGAAGCTTATGACGCCGGCGCCGGTGATGAGAGAGGTTGCTGCGGTCACTGCAGCGGAAGGCACAAAGGTCACACTTGTATGGTTTCTCTCCTGTGTGAGAGCGCATATGAGCTTCCAAATGGCGCTCATAAGCTGAGGCAAACGGGCACAGCTGGCAGCGATGAGGTTTTTCTCCTATGTCAAAAACACGAGGGGAAAAAAAGAGCAAAATATTGGTAAATGCAAAGAACTGCAAGATGCAGAAAAACAGTAAGAGAGCATTGTTCAATGTAATTATTGGTATGCAGTAATAAGTACAATAGTGCTATGATTCGCATTCTTGCAGCTACTGTTGATATGAAATAGCAATCTTAAGATGCAAGAATGCGTCAAAATGTTACCTACAAACTCCAATTTAAAACATTTACATTTTTAGCCATCAAAAAAGTACTTTGGAGGAAATTCTAAGTACAGTTGGAAAACTTCCACCAGAGTACTCGGTTACTATTACCAATTTTTAGAAAATCTTGTAACAGTCACAAAAGAGATTTTGGATTACCTGTGTGGATACGGATGTGCTCTATAAGACGAGCCATGCCCTTGTTTGCATAATTACAATAACTACACTTGTACTTTCCATCACAGGTCCTCTCCAATCCATCCATCTGAATATCTGATCCATCTTCCAATGACAGGCTCACCTCCACAGATGGAGGGTCCAGACCATTCTGTTCACTCTTTGATGCTTCAGAAGATACACAAAACATATATTTAGTAAATTGTATAGCTTACTCTGTGATAATATAGGAAAATCAAAATTGTCACACACTCACCAGCTAGAAATGATTCTTCTGATTCTTTGTCTCCACAAACAGAACCAGAGATCATGTTGACATGCTGGGTTTGCTGTGTTAGGTATTCTTGAAATTCCTTCACGAAATCCACAGGCTCAGCCTTTATATCCTCCATTTTCCCTTGTTGAGAACTGGGTTTTGCTTCGTCAGTCCAGAGTACTTCAATTTCAGATGCCTAAGCCAAAAGTGGTGTAAACAACTGGTTTGTAAGGTGTAGGTTACATTTAACATCTGCCTTCGTGTGAAGCATTTCCTTTGGCAGTTAATGTGAAACGTATAGCACAACTGCTGTCACAGTGGCCTCAAGTGTATGGAGGTTGTCATCCAAATATTACTCCAACTGATTTTTATTTTAAAAAGTTCCCATTCTCGGGCTGAAAGTCTGCTTATGAGAGAAGTCAGCTGATGTATGAACTGATCGGGATGACATTCTGCTTGTTTAAGACCAAGATTTCTGTCCTCTGTCCATCCTCACATGTGATTAAGGTCGGGACAGCCACATCCACCTTACATCTCAGGTGTGAAATCGTCTAAAAAATAGAAACGTGTGGGACATTAGGCCACCACTGGTTAGCTTATATTAGCTTTAGATTTAATCGCAAGATTTATCTTCACTACACTATCAGTTAATTTGAATCATCTAACGTTGGAGGGGCACAAAACGTTGCAAAAAACACCACTTACCGTTCAGCTTCCGCAAAACATGACTCGCTATGATAAGGAAAACACGTTAAAAATAACAACCTTGCTACCTATTAGCTAGCATCGGCTACCTGCCTCAGTCATTTCCAGTTTACATGAGTCGGACCATTTCATTGCCACTGGTTTTGTGTTGCACCCGGTCAAGTCTAAACCGTGCACGCCTTCCTACAGGGCACCCGTACGTAAACAGAAAAATAATCATGGCGTCAACATTGCTCAGGATTTTCTCAAAGGTGAGGAGAAATTATTGACGGGGAAAAACTATGAATTTTCCAAAGGCATATCATTGTTGATATATATCCAGGGATTCACTTTCCGTCTAACGTCTGGATTGTCTCGTTTTCGGTGACATTTTGCCCACATCAATTTCTTGCGTAACTAGTATGAGGCTATCATGTAACCTGGCGGATCTCCTGAGATAGACGAGCCTATTTTGAATGAAAATAATTGAATCGGTCTATTAAAGAAAACATAGTGATCAGACCGAGGGCTCCATTATTATATAGGACATAAAGCATTCAAATTAGTTTCAAATTCTCTTGAGATGTATAAGTAACAGTTTCTCTAAATTAGACTTTGCAATCAATGCGCTGGTAAACAGTGCCACTAGTTGTTGCTTAGTTTTACTGTTTTGTGTAACTTGTTTCCAGGTTGGCAGACAGACCTCTAGACCATGGGGTGCGTGTCAAGTTGGACTTGGGGTACGGAACAGATCCACAAAATCTGCTCCAGATATGACCTCAGAGCAGACAACTGGGATGGGGGTCTCCTTTCCTCCATTGCAAACCTATTCAGAGGAAGAGGGCATGATGAGGGATACAGGTGAGCTTATAAGTCTGAAATAATGTACCACTGCTTTCAGTATCTGTGTATGAAATAAATCCCCAAACAGTAAATATTATTGGCCCTGTTTTGGACAGTGAAGAAGTTTGCACATGAACGCATCGTCCCATTTGTGTCCAAGATGGATGAGGATTCTGCCATGGATGAGAAAGTGATCACATCTCTTTTTGAGCAGGGAGTACGTGTCTATCCATTAATGTACAACAGTGTTTGGGCTCTAAATGTGAACAATTGATGATATGTATTTTTTACACAAAGTCTCATATGCACTCTATTTAAACACTCACAGCTCATGGGTATCGAGATTGACCCAGAGTATGGTGGCACGGGCTCCACATTCTTCTCCTCCATTCTGGTCATTGAGGAGCTGGCAAAGGTGGACCCCTCGGTGGCTGTGCTATGTGACATCCAGAATACACTGATCAACACAATGGTGGCCAACTTGGGTACCCCAGCACAGAAAGAAAAATATCTCACCCGATTGTCCACTGACACGGTGACTGTCAAATTAATTGATTGAGTATTCCTCTACAGGAGTATAATATAGAATGTACTCATTGTGAAGTGAATTAGTTTTGTTTAGTTTTTCTTTAAGTTTGGATGGATGATCAGTAATTCATCAACTTCATTTTGTACATTCACTTTTTTAAATCGTTAAACATTGTATATACCATGCATTTTGTCATTTGTCAGCTTTTGTCTCTGTGCTATATACACAGTAATCTTATGTCACACAGGTAGGCAGCTTCTGCCTTTCTGAGGCAGAGTCAGGAAGTGATGCCTTTGCTCTGAAGACAAGTGCTGAAAAACACAAAGATTATTACGTTATCAATGGATCAAAGATGTGGATCAGCAATGCGGAACATGCCGGGGTATTCCTGGTGATGGCAAATGTTGACCCATCTGCTGTAAGTAGTATGCTATATTTTCATTCTCATTCTCTTTCCCACTGCAAACTCATGCGGGACAAGCGAGGGCTTTTTCACCCATTTTACAGGTTTTACCCTGGAATTATACAGCCACAATTTGTATTTCGTTTGTTTACCTGGGTTGACGTTGCATGACAAATTAACATACTGAGACGTGTTTTTAAATCTGCACTAGACTTTTTGTGCTAGCCCTAGGGAAGTGCTATGGGAGTGGTAAATATGTGCTTCCATAACTACAAATGAAAAGCATGGTTTTGTTTTACAGGGATATAGAGGCATTACCTGTTTCATTGTGGACAGGGACACAGAGGGTCTTGAGATTGGAAAAAAGGAGAACAAGCTGGGCCTGCGTGCCTCTTCCACCTGCCCACTCAACTTTGATAATGTCAAGGTCCGACCAAATATACAGCTTATGTTGAATTGTGCTAGTGTGAAATGAATAATTGCTGACAAGATACTCCTTTTTGTAGGTCCCAGAGAATAGCATATTGGGTAAGGTTGGCCAAGGTTACAAGTATGCCATTGGAATGTTGAATGAGGGGAGGATAGGCATTGCTGCTCAGGTAAGTAAATTAGATGTTAAATAGTTGTTAATTTGTTTTACTATCAAAAACAGGGTCAGAAACATTAAAGAGTAAGATTCATTTTGTATGTTAATATTTTTTTGGTCTCAGATGCTTGGATTGGCACAAGGTTGTTTTGACCACGCTGTTCCTTACACAAGACAGAGGGTGCAGTTTGGAAAACGCATCTTTGACTTCCAGGTAAAGATTCAAACCAGTGGTCACCCCCATATTAAACTTGTTTGTAATATTTCCCATCATCCCAGTGGTAAGTGTGCTGTTGATGTGTCTCGTGATATCACAGAAAGTTGAATCAATTCATCTGGACACAATATTTAGTGAGAGAATCATTTCATCAGCATTGTAATCACAGTATTGTAAGATGGCAACCTATGTTCTCTTAGGCCCCTCACTCAGATGGTTGTTCCCACTTCCCCTAAATGACCTCTTCAACTCCTCATTTAAATCAGTATTCCTCCTTATCAAGGATGTACACATTCTCATCATTGAAGGAGTGTCCACTTTTTGCTGTGATTGCAACCATTCCCCAATCCTCTCTAAGTAGCACATATTGCCACTGTAACCCTAGTTTATTGTCTCAGCAATTTCCATATGAAACTGTCATTTTCGGTCATTATCCTACTGTATTGTTTATAAGGGTGGGGATACTTGTATACAGTTGAGACTGAAGAGGTCTCTCTCATAAACATTGTGTCCAGACTAACTGATTCCACTTTCTTTTAATTCCTTACCTTGATTTATGAGCAAGCATAAATACATTTTATATATTTCAGGGCATGCAGCACCAAATAGCCCATGTGGCCACACAGATTGAAGCAGCCAGGCTGCTGACTTACAATGCCGCCCGCCTGAAGGAAGCTGGAAGACCTTTTATCAAGGAGGCCTGTATGGCTAAATATTTTACTGCAGAGGTGAGATGCACAGTAGTCAGTGCTGTAAAATGTATTTATAGTTGTTTATCTGTAGTTTTTATTGTGTTTATGTATTTAAAAAAACGTGTGCTTTAATATCTTACCAAGGTTGCAACCCTAACCACATCAAAATCCATAGAATGGATGGGAGGGGTAGGGTTCACCAAAGACTACCCCATAGAGAAATACTACAGAGACTGTAAAATTGGTGAGCATTGATTTGACACATTTACTTCAACATGGATGCTGTGTATCATATCAGGATGTGTGATGTCAGCATTGCTAAATCTCCACTGTTGGTTCCTGTGTTGTGTGGAGACCACATTTTCTGAGGGGTATAGTAGGAAGCAAGGTCAAAATGGACTCGATTGGAGCAAAAGGAGGTGGAGAGACGCTTGATAGTGGTGGCTCGACTACTGAGCCAGCTGAGAAATCTGACTCCATTGGAATTTCTCTATCTGACCTTGGTGTGCTTAGAAGAGTGTTATTAAGGTAGCACACAGCAAAGGAACTAATCTGGGCAGAATTACAATAAGGCATGCCACTTTTGTTATCTGGAGCACTGCAGGACTGACTTGTGTATAAGTTTCTTGTTAGTGCACTTCCCAGTGTTAACAGGAGAAATGTCATTAAATTGATTGTTTGATACACCAGGAGTATATTTTCATTCTTATTTTTTGTCTCCTTATGAAGGTACAATTTATGAGGGCACAACAAATGTCCAGCTATCCACCATGGCCAAGTTCATCGATAAGGAATACGAACACTGAGTTGATCCTGTCGACTCCCTGTGGATTTGTACTCTTGTGTGACACTCCTTGATTTTATCTAGTGACTCACATTTCAGTTATAATGTAACAAGTATTTCTTTAAGCCCAGTATCCTGTTCAAAATTGTTTTGCTGTTTTATATATTCACTTTGAATAGCCCCATTTTTTGTCCATAAACTTGTGAAGTAGTTGTGTATACACCTTTCTCCTTCAGGATATCCCTTTACATGTTTCCATCCGTGAATAGGCTACCCACTGATTAATGGGTAAGCTAAATGCTTTTTTAACAACCTGTGTTTTATTTGTGCAGTTTTTGCCATCATATTTATCTGTAATATATGTTTTACGCAAAATCCCACCCTCCACATCCTTCAGAAGTTTCTAATGGCCAATGTTATAAAGCAGTAGCCCTGTGTCCAGAATCTCCACAAGGCAGCTGATGAAGCACATTATATCATAACTGTTATTCAATATGACAGATATTGTGAAAATAAGACACAGGTTCTAAAAAAAAAAAGATTTAATTTTTCTCATTTGAATTAATGTTGCAGCCTGAATGATTTCCCCTTGGCTTTTTCCCTCAGATGTTTTTGACTATCACTTGGCATATACATATTTGCTCTAGAGCCATGCCTCATGTCCTGCTACTCAAACAAATGCTTATATTATTGTTTTGATATACAGCCAAACATATCGGTGCGGGGATTACTTCTGGACATATGGTGGTTGGGATGAATTAGCCAGTGCCTTCTCTCTCTCTCTCTCTCTCTCTCTCTCTCTCTCTCTCTCTCTCTCTCTCTCTCTCTCTCTCTCTCTCTCTCTGTGTGTGTTATGTATCTGCATGCCTGCATCTTATCAGGCTGATCCTCAAGACATTATGGATGTATTTTTTTCTTATTGTTTAGTGTATCAGTTTAATCTGTATTTTCTTTTTTTGTAACAGTTTTCTTCATTTTAATCAGACTAACAAGTTAGCAGCACTCTTGCTAAATATGGATAATGTACAGTGCTTAGTTAAAAGGACATGGGGAGAGTAATTCATGACTATGAAAGAGGACCGTCTGGTTCGCTGAGACTGACTGAGAGATGTGTTGCACCTGACTGTAGCAATAAATATTTCAAGTGTAGTTTTGTAAGAAGGAAATATTTTGTGTGCTACTGACATGTCATACATGAGGTCACTAGATGGCAGCATTCTCTTGACGGACATCTCAGTACTGGCTTGTCACAACTCATCACTCATCTATTAAAGACTTTCACCGCCAGTACTTCTTATGATTAAATTTAATATGTTTGTGACACTTTAAGTACCTACACATTTCTAAAGCCAGGTATATTATTCCTCATCAAGTATAAGTCCATTTATTTTATTTTTAAATTTCGATATAGGCTTGGACTGAATGCATGAGTACAAATAAGCTAAATCAATGCAGGGTTTTCAGCTAAGATGACCCTGTCATACACACACACTTCCTCTTTATGATGGTGATGGATGAGCAGGTTAATGCAGGCAAGTGGTTATCTGGTCACACTAAATGGTATGTACATTTAAAAGGAACGTAAAACAGATCATGCCAGAACAAGGATATATTCATGCATTCTTTAAAGTGTGTTTCGGGAGTCTTTTCTAGGAGTACACTGAGATTGTCGACTTGATGTGGAAGGGGAGGAGTGCCAAAGCCTTGGAACATTAATAGGGAACACTTAATTACCCTTATTTATCAGCTTTTGGCATATGTGTATTCATACCAGCAGAGGGTTAATTGTATAGCTGGTCTAAGACACACATTGAAAGGTTTTAATATAATGCTAATCGAATGAATTGTGAATTACGCTGGTAACCAATTAAACATAGTTAAAATTAGGGCCTCCTGGTTTTGTCTTGGGGCCACAGTAGCTCAGTGGTAAAGCATGTACTTTGGGAACTGACAAGCCAGATGTTGACAGCTCCAACCCAGTGCAGGGTGTCAAGAAGGGTGTCTGACATGAATCCCCACACTCCACCTGAGACCATGCCCACCCCCAAAACATGAGGCCTAATCATGACATGTAAAAATTAACCTCTGTTTTGTCAGGAGTTGAGCAGCAACATGTTGGATTAACTTTAATCTGCATGTGATCTGCCTTCTAAAAAGACACATAAACACTGAAGACCAGGGCAATTTGTTGTTTTTAAGTCTTCTGAGTTGAAAATGAGCCAAAGCTTTGCATTTGAGCCAGAAACCTAATAGGTTCACCAATAGTGTCTTTATATTTGTCATTAAAATCATATTTCCTGATAAGGCATAAAGTGACAGCTATTATGAGTCTATATTTACTAATGATGAGCTTGAGCCAGCATATATCTGGGTAAAAAAATGCAGGCAGATGGGCTCATGTGAGAAATCCAGGTATCTGAAAACATTAATCACACCGAAGAGTATTGGTCCAAAGTGATATTAACAGAAACCAAGGGTGGCCAAAACAACTATTTAGCAGCTTCAGAAAGCTGTACTGACATGTCTGAAAACTGAAACTGAAATCCATAATATTTTCTTATCCTTGTCTGCATGGAGTTTGCATGTTCTCTCTCTGTCTTTGTGGGTTTTCACCGGTTGCTCTGATTTACTCCCATCGTCAAAAAGACATTCATGTTAGGGTTTATACTCCTGCCTGTGCATCTGAGCAAGGCAAAATGGTGCTGCTGTTGCCCTATGCAGTAGGAGTTAAATCCAGAGAACAAATTTCATTGGATGTATGTACAATGACAAACGAATTAAATTTCTTCAACGTTGTATCCTCTCTCCCTGATGTGTGTATGTGTTGTATATCCTGTCAGGTCTATAGGTCATGTGGCTAAGGTCCGAGGCTTTTCCGGTGCATTTGGACACTGCTTGGCATCCTCTTCATCATAGTCTTAATTTTTCTTATAATTAGATTCAATTCGGTTATCCTCTTTCAATGTTGTATTCTGTTAATTGTGTTTTATTCTATACACATAACATCCATTGCATGCCTGTTTATCTTGGGAGAGAGATTCCTCCTCTGTGGCTCTCCCTGAAGATTTCTTCCTATTTGTTCTCCTTGTTAAAGACTTTTACATGGAGTTCTTCCTTATCTAATGTGAGGGTCTAAGGACAGGATGATGTGTTACTATAAAGCCCAGTGAGGCAAATTTGTCATTTGTGATAATGGGCTTTACAAATAAAATAGACTTGAGTCCAATCTTCACAGATAACATTACTGTTATTGAAAGTAAACCACTGGTTGCCCCCAGAGGTTTTTACAATAAGTGTAGAAAGGAAGAATAATCTAGAAATCAGTCTGAAGGTCATTCATATCTTTTTTTTCTAATTCAAGGCTCTTAACAGTGTGATTTGAATGACTCTACAATACTGCATCCCAAAATTAATTTTTAAAAAAATTGATTGTAACCGTACATAATGGATTGTTGCTGCAAGAGGGATTTGGTCATTCTGAAGTGAAGAGCAGATTGTCACTGTTCTGAAGCAAACCATAACACTTAAAACACCTTGCAGAGAATCTAGTAATATGTGCCTCATGGGCTACCTTGTGTAAGCATGGCTTTATGATAAAGCACACAATAAGCAGCATTTATTGTACTCGGAACGACATCGAACAGCACTTCTCTCTGAAAACATCTTATCCAGGTATGTTGCTATTAGCTCTCTGGAACTGACGGCATGCTGAAATGTGTTTGTTGTCTAGTGATGCCTGGTGTGCACATGTCTAGTAATGATGCATTCAAATATCCTGCCATTTTTGTTTAACTTAGTGAAATCTATGGTGATGCTGCATTGGTTGTTTGGCCACTCCAGAGACCCATTGAAATGAAATTGGGTCGCCATGGCAACCCAATGCTATTGCTTCAGCAGCACCTTCCCAGCCACCAAACACTCTGTCAGTCAGTCTTATCTGGGCCATCTGCTTATTAGCCATTACAACTTGGCTTCATCTTTGAACTCAACGCTACCTGTCATATCATTCATAATTTGGATTGCAAAATACGGTGCATTGTATCATTTGTACCACTGATATCCTTCTAAAATACACGTGTAGCAGACGTAACAGTGACCTATTATATTAATTTCTGCTTAATTACTGTTTTATCCTAAAGACATCAGGGTTAGTTAGTGAGGGCAAATATATCTAAAATGGGTGGTCTTCGCCAGTACAAGACTTGGCACTCGTCCTCCGAGGGTCTCACAAAGACTGCCGTGGATCTTAAGGTTCACAGAGACACTTTCCACACAGCAGAGCCTTTCTAATGAACACGTCTGCCTCTGATTAAACTGTATTCAGTGCCCTCAGTCCCCTTAGTAAATACATTTCAAATATCTCGTTCTAACCAACAACCATCTGTTGCACAGCCATGCGATCTCTAACTATTTAAGGTGTCTACCGATACCCAATGAATAATTTGTCATACACTGTTGGCTGTAAGTGGCAAACCTTAAATAATTGTAATCTATTATCTGCTTATTGAGTGGTAAACCCCCAGAAGCTGAATGAGCAGAAGGAACATTTAAATTCAAATCAACATAGGTGGGCAGGGCTGCGGCCATTTTTCATTTCTTAAAAAAATAAATAAACGTTTTTAGAAATTATTTTAATCTTGTCACTAGCTATAGATTGTGTCCGTGCATCTTTATATCCAAAAAATGTTTCAACAATTTTTCATTTGAAACGCTGCTAACTCGTATAAACTTCCCCAAATTTCGAAGTCACTGATTCGCTGAAGTGAGGTTTTGCAGGTTTTTCTGGATAACTAACCAACATCGCCATTTAAAAAGGTCGAATAAATGCGTCTAGACAAGGCTAATCGAGGAAAACACTTAATCACTCGTCTAAGTGACCTCTTCAGTTTCAACTGACTGCAGACATCCTCACTCTTATATTCAACACAGTTGAATAACGACCGAAACAAAGGATTGGATCCAAATGCAAATTATTATTACCATTAGCTACAATAGCAAATGTGCTATTAACAGAGAGCTAAGGAATTGATGCAATCACTACATATCTAGATGACAATAAATGGTTTTCATAAGAGAGACGGTGATTTGTTTGAGTGAAAAGCTTGGAAAACTTACACTTTCATTAGCAACAATCACAACAACCGCAGAAAAATGACGTCATCACTTCGCTGGGTCTTGTGGTTAAAGGCACTTAAGGAAACCTAGCAATGATAGGGGCGGATGAGCTGAGCCTCACCTCAGATGGCGTAATCTCTCACAAACTGGGTTGTGCGAATGACTTTTATTATGTCCCCACTTTCCTTAATAGTTAAATTATTTCACATATGTGCAATTTTATGTGCAAAACATATTTAGCCTTGCTCATCTGACATAAGATCGCACTGAAAAAGCAAGCGGTTGGGCAACAGTACCTCTCCCTCACTGAGGAGGGCGTACGAGTCCCCACGTTTATGCTTTTCTGCTGTTGCACTACTACTACATAGAGACGGTAAACGCCAATTGTCTAGCTAAAAAAATACAAAATCACTACAAATTCACTTTTGTTGTTTTTCTCGACCCACAGAATGGAAGATTATACATCTAAGCATAAAGACAATCTAAACAACGTCAAAATCAAAACGTGAAGTGATCTAAAAAAAATCGAAGACCAACGCCGGAGCTGAAAGATTTGCTTTAAACGGTCTTCACCGTAAGTTACTGGTCTATTCCCACAACGTGGGGACTGATAGTGACAGAAGAAAGCAAGTCTTCTAGGGAGAACATGATAATCTTATAAACATCAGTGAGATCGCCGTGAATTATAACCATTCAAACTTGCTAATTGTCCTGAGGGTAAGTGGGCACCAACAATGTTGTGATTGCAACCATTCCCCCATTATCGGTGAATAGTACATGTGGTCTTAGTAAACGATCACGGCAATTTACATATGAAACTAATCACTTTAGGTCACTATGTAACAATGCTGTTCGTAGGGATTGTTTATAGTCAGGTGAGACTGAATAGGTCACATAGATGAGTGATGAAACGTTTCCCTCGATATGTGTGGTCGAGATTAATTTATTCAACCTTTTGAGTGACTTCCTTATCTTGATCATTGAGTATGCATACAGAGAATGACCACCATTTTGTGTCGAACTGCAACTCAAATAACTATGCCATAGAGGACAATGTCCACCCAACTCTCATTCACAACTAATCATTGGCACACCACTAGGGCTGGGTCATCTTTTTTAGTGATTGGCAAATCTATATTGCAGAGATAGATATAATTTATTTTTTAAATCAAAGTTGAGGTATGGTTAATTGTGTTGATGTTTCTCAAAGGAGCATTCTTAATACCCAAAATAAACTGATTAAGAAAGCTAGCTATGCTCCCTCAATGCTGTGGAGGTGGTGGGAGAAAGGTGTATGATGGCTAAGCTGTCACCCAGGATAGACCATGGATGGATCTGATCCCATTCGGAACTCCCTTGATCCACTGGAGAGCTCCTTTAGCAACAGTTTGCTGCATCCTAACTATCTGAAGGAGCGTTATTGCAGGTTTTTCCTTCCTGAAGCTGTCATGCTACAACCAGCACTGATCTCCTAATGGACCACACATGCACCAAAACTAATAGCAGCTCCATACCATCAAGTATTTCAGTATTTATTTTCAGTGCACAATAAGATGGGCAATATAAATGTATTATACATTTAACATCAATTCACTTAATCTCATATGCAATTTTAAGCTGCCGAGGTTTTTTTCTCCTGGCTCTGTTCTGCTTTTAACTTTGCTGCTATGACACCACAACCCCCCCCCCTGAGACTAATAAAGGAATATCCTATCTTACATTATAGTATTTTTCTTGTCACATCTGATGATGGATCCATGAATCCAGAATGCACTTTAGAGCCATCCGGTAGACCCCACCTTTAATACACATCGAAGGAAAACCAATATTTGGTCATTTTATACTTACAATAAAAGTTGTTTGAATCTAGCAGCAGGCACTCTCAGTTCCCTGCGAGCAGTCAGGGGATCAGCGTCTCGCTCAAGGGCAATTCAACACACTCTGTGGGGGGAAGCGAGGATTGAACCAGCAACCTTCCGATTACTTGACGACCCCTGACCACCTCCTTAGTCACGCCGGCCCCTTGAGTTGCCAGCTCCTTGTTGTTTTTCAACCACTAAAACATGATATCTTACGAGCCTAGCAGTCAACCAACCATCTCCCTCCCCTGTCGCTGTGTCATTTCCTCACAGTCTGTGATTTTATGTGATTCATTATATGTTCACACTCTGCGAGGTGAACATCACGTAGGACAGAAACGGATGAGAAGTACTTGTCGTGATCAAACTCAGGGCAGTTTGGAAATTTGACAGAGGCAAAATTCAGGGCAGCCTCGTGAAATTGGATCATCCATGTCCTGTGTGGTTTTGGAAGGTTTCGTACAAAGTTGATTTGATAGGGCTTTATCACAAACTGTTGTTTATGACAATGCTGAGCACTCAATTTGATATCTGCCCGTGGCACTTCCTAACTAATACAATTACACATAAATGAATGCGCGCCAGTCCGAGCACAGTCCATATTGCTCATCTGTTTTCCATGAAACAATGACATTGTTGTTTGAACTGAGGAAAATTGAAACATTGTGAATGAATGATGAATGACAGGTTGATCCTCTGCAGTTCCCAGTTCGTCACAAATGACCATCGATTCCTCAATGAAAGAATAATAAACAATATATAGCCACAAAATGGATTATTTTTAAAAGGCCTATGAAGAGTAATACATTTATGGTGAGACCTTAATTATAAGGCTGTCTGGTTGCGGTGCTTTTCTAATGGGCCCTCTGGAAATAGATATGTGATCATAATCACTCTTACTTATATGTGACCTAAATAATATTTACAAATGGGCTGGATGCCTCTCATTGATCACAGCCACCGACATGCCACTGTGTGCGTATGTGCGTGTGTGAGAATGCGCGCCACGTGTGTTAAGTACGTGCGTAATTTGCGTAATGTGTGCCATTGTCAAGATGCGCAGCTCCGTATTAGGACGTCGTCTTATCTCTAGAACCGTCTATTCACTTTAATAGCAGGTGATTGTGGACTGTGCATATAGCTCAAAGCCTGCGCTTTTTTTTGCCTCTTTAATCTAATTGGACGATCGATGGGTGTGCGCTGTAGTAAAGCCCGAAGCCAAAACGTGTATACATACTACGGCCTCGTCTTTGGAGTCTATTCTCGTCATATCTCCTCCCTGCCTCCACTCGCGGTTTCATCTGAAATCCTATTTGCTATTGTACCTGCCCAATAGCAGAGACGGCACGCATTTAACTTGGATCTTATTTCTATTTCATCACTGCAACAAAGCGCAAGTTTGACGCGTCGATGGCGCGTTTTGCCCTCGGATCTCTCTGAAATCTGAACGCAACCCAGCGCGATTTTTTTTGCATTGAATTTAAAGAAGCGACAAAAGCAAAGGAAAGAAGAAGAAAATAGAGCTTTCACTTGACCTGTTTGCTTTTCTTCGGGAAGTTTTCATGATTCGCAGTGGAGAGTAAACGGCGAACGGGCATGGCACACTCGGATGCACAAGAGAGTCGACCAGCCATCAAGGACTCGCCGTTTTCCATCAAGAACCTGCTGAACATCGACTACAAGCCGGCCAAACCAAAAACACTACTTTCCACGTCGAAAGGGGTTTTCGAAGGGAGTCTGTTCTCTCGGATTGGTGACTTGTCTTTGCCTAAATTTGAGCTACCCACGCAGCGAATTGGACTGACGGCGCAGTATTTGGAGCGAGCCTCTAACTGGTGGTACCCCTATACACTTGGACCCTATGGGAATCTGAGGACTGCAGGTAACGCATGGGTAACATTCATTCATTCCCTAGATTAAAAACATGATCATTACGGTGATGATATTAATAACGATAGTGAGTCATAATAATATAACGACGGTTGTAACCCTGGAGTATTTTGAGCGTAATCATCAAAAGTCATTTAAAAAAGATTTTCAACATACCATAGGATTACAAAGCGCTCATAAATGTCTGTTGTGTCTGGTCTGGAGACATTATTTTTTAAGGCTGTTCAACATGAAAAATAATATTCAGAAATTTAAGATGTTGCGGATATAT
>OMLC01025610.1:4547-21136 GCA_900302585.1 Regalecus glesne | reverse complement strand
AGTGTCTCATGTGTTTCTCATTGGAAGCCATTTGCCCAAAGCATGCTGTCAGTCTCCATCTGGACCTGTGTGTCTGCGCACGTTGCCCACATTTGTTTACGTGTCAGTGACCTGAGTCATTCAGGGGAACATCCACATCTCCACGACAGCTGAGATGGAGGAAAACATCTATTTTAGGCACACACATGTGGGCGAGACCTGATGATGACCACAGTGTGCTCATCGTATTCACGCCTGCTTTGTTTCCCTTCTTCGTTCCCACTTGCATGAGAGAAGCACAACCACCGCTTGTTCATTTTGGGGTGTGTAATATTAATATTAATATTCTCACTGTCCTCATGTCTAGCATGTAAGCGTCCTGCGGAGCGCAGCAGGTCGCCGCAGCATGGGTTGTTCCGGGATGACGCCAACCTCCTCTTGTCTCCCTCCAACACCCACCGACGCCCAATCTGCTCCACTCGTCCCATGAAGCCATTTGACGCTGCTTTAATCTCCCGTCCTCATCTGACATCAGTATTCATCCGTTTGTTTGCTGAGTTGTGTGGAAACCCTTCTTCAGTGTGTACATGATGAAGACCAGGCGTGACTCTCAGCCTCCCTTGTTTTTGATTAAACAGAACACGTGTGAAGGGGCGGCATGGTTAACTGGGTAGTCCGGCGATTGGTTCCCCTTACTCCTCTGCCCTGTGATAGATTGGCGAAATATACAGGTTGTGTCCCCGGATTTCAGCCAATGAGGACTGAGTTAGGCCACAGTTCCCCCGCATCCCAATGTCGGATAAGTGATGAATGTATGGATGGAACAACACGTGTATGAATATGTGATGACCACATAACTGTTTAAAACTGCAACAGGCAGCATTAAGCACATCTCCTCTTAAGTCGGATCAGACTATTTATTTTTTCTTACTGAAACTGAAACGATTTAACCTGCTAGAAAATCTCCCTGGGGTTGGCCTGATGTGCCACCCTGACCAGCACTACGCCGACGACCCTGAGGCTGCTGAACAGGGAAGAGGCCGGAGCTTAAGAAGCCTGTGGGAGGACTGCAACGGAATTTTTTTGACATCTCTAGAAAATTGACATTACCCAAGTTGGTTGTATAACTACACATCCATGGAGTTAGATGGGACTGGCACTCCTGGGGCAAGAAGAGACTTTGTTTTAATCGCTTTTGGGAGCAGGACTCAATGAGCCAATACCTTGTCTTTATACTCAACTGGGTTGGCCAATCACATCGCAGAACATGTGACACCATCCATTTAGATAAGAGAAGAACTAAAGACGGGGAAGTAACAAAGTGATTCTGGTTCTTCGAAACACCGAACAGCCCTAATTGGACAAAACTCCTGTCAGCAGAAGCTGGAATAAGTTCACAGGGTGGACCTAGGGAGGCCCTGGAATTGAATTTATGACTTCAATTTGCCTCTGAGAGCCAGAGGTTGAGCATCAGTTTGTCATGGTGTCTCCATAGGTTGCTATATATACAAAAGGCCCTATGTCTACACGGAGTTGTCATAGACTGATGGAAGTTCCCCGAAAAGGCATTTGAATTAAAAATACATAAATCAGATGTTTCACTTGAGGTCAGTTCAAGATCCTGCCATTGGTAAATCTGTAAGCCCTCAAGACGCCACATCGCTCCAGGGGGGGGGGGGGGTGGAGGAAATGAGAGGCTCACCGATGGCCAAGCCCAAACACAGGAACAGGGAAATGCTCCTTGGCTCGCCAGGAGAGCAGATGAATATTTGATGACCTGGACTGGAAGTCCTGGGAAAGTGAAGTCGGCCATGTCACCATGTTGATTGTCTGTTGTGTGGTGTGGTTTAGGCCTTTAGTATCTCAAGGAGTGGTACGTGGCCTTGTTCTTATGCAGCGCCCATTCAGCTGGCTGTATCCGTGTTTTCACGCTACACGCGTTCTCGCATTCATTCAGGGGCGGCATAGCTCAGTGGGTAGAGCGCTCGTCTGGCAATTGGAAGGTTGCAGGTTCGATCCCCGGTCCTGCATACAGCTTGTCGAGGTGTCCTTGAGCAAGACACTTAACCCCTAACTGCTCCCCGAGTGCCATATGTTGGCAGCTCACTGCTCCTATACAATAGGTTGGGTCAAAAATACAGAGAAATCCAAATTTCCCCCTGCGGGACTGATAAGGGAATTCTTTCTTTCATACAGTAGCAGCTACTACACATATTCAAGTCAGGTAATGGTAATTTAAACCACTTGACAAAATAAGTTGTATTCTTGAGCATGAGAGTGCACAGCAAACATTTCCATGGTTGAATGTATGCATTTTGCCCTACGACCCTTGTGTGTGCGTGTTCTCACCTCTTGTATTCCGTGATGCATGCATACTCACATACACTTCTTCATCCAATAATGCTCACTGTACGTGGCGGGCAGGTGTTTATGTCCTGGGACTAGAATCTTCTTCCCAGCTGACCACCGGAAGTGAGGGAGAAGGAGAGAGAGATAGACAGAGGTCAGCAAGAGTATTGATCAAAAATATTGAGCAAACGGTGGAGAAGAGCCTGGCGGTGAGATTTGAGAACTGTTTGTTTTAGTGCCTGGGCAGATACGGACCTGGTGGCCTTGGCCGTCATAACACTACACAACCAGCCAAGGATCTCACATACAAAACAGAAGATTAGGGTCAGTTATGCTCCGAGGGGGAGGGGGGGGGTTCCGATCGGGAGTAGCAAGGGCTGCTAGCATGATCCTCTTACCTTGCATGGAGCTCGTGCCCTTTACCACAATGATCAGCACAGCAGGCAAGCAGATTACTGAAAATATTTCACCTACATTTTCTCATTTGATTTGATTTTGTTGAGGGGGGGGGATCACAAATACAGGGACGGAGGATGTGATGATACACAGAGGGAGAAAATCACTTTGATGCTTGAAAACATGCTTTTTCAACACAACAGAACAAGGAGCTGTTTTTACCCGACAGGTTTGGGTTTATGGCACAGTAGATATGAGGTTACTCTGGAACACATACAGAAGAGTTGTCACAGGATGGTATTTTGATTCACATTCAAGTCTCAAAGTTGTGTCTACTGTAGTTTCTGTTGTCAGCCTCCTCATTAGTCAGCTGTGTATCCCATTTAGACCCCTATTCTTGGTCTTTGCATAATCTTAAACTGAACGTCATACGTTCCATACTTCATATGCCAACTCAGAGTAAACTCTTAATGCACTCTTAGGGAAGGCTTGAACTCTGACCCAGACAGGTTGAATAAAGGAGAGGTCTGTTTCTAGGTGCCACGATTAGTCCCCCACATGGTAGGGGTGGGACAGAGTTAGATGGAGCATGGGGGATTAAGGTCAGAAGCCCTTCCTGATGCCCCACGGTGGGATTGTACCTGCAACCTTCGGCTCACCATTTCCTGTGGAGCTCGTTCTACCGCGGGCCCTTCAGAGGCTGGGTTAAGTTGTACGTTGAGATGAGACCAAAAGGTGTGTGTGATCTGCCATTAGGCACTTTCCGGCATTGGTTTGTTTCAGGTTTATTCTTATGAAAAGCCTTATCTGGTTCCTCCAGCAAATGGAATCAACATCTTGAATAATGACATATGACATGCTTTGAGCATTTATGCAAAGAGCAAGAGTGTGTATGATTTATTTAGATGTGTGTATGTTGAGGGGGAGTGTAGAGCTGCAGTCTGCACTACTGGCATAAAACAGATTGGGGCTTCTTCTTTTTGGTCTTTATCTCATCAAAGATGGCAGCTACCATTTTCACTGGTCCATCAAGAGATGGTACTTTCCCCATGTTTGTCTCTCTCTCTACCCCTTGATTCCCCATCTATCTCTCTTAAGTCGCCAACAGCTCTGCTGGAAATCTACCCATAATGCTCTGTTAGGAAATTGCCCTATAACAAACATAGAGCCTCTTAACTGGAATACCGCCTCAGACTTGGTCCAGACCAGCCGTTGAAATATTCACAAAGCTTTATTAATGCAGTTCCTAGTAGCAAAATGCACTGCGTTCAGCGATACTGAGGATGATCGTGTTTTGCTATCGGTTTATTAAGCTTATGACAAATTGTTAGCTGTCAGGACAGTCAATGCCACATAATGTGGTGTAACGTATAATCATTTTTGTTATTTATCTTCGCCCTTTAAAATGCCTTGAGAACTGTCTTAAGTGTTGTGAAATAAGGCTGCATGGACCTCTCTCTCTCTCTCTCTACCGCTCCTTCTTGCTCCCTCACTCTCCTCGCCGATTTACCAAAGAATATGGTCAGAGCGACTCTCTCCTTCTTGCTTCATAAGAGGTTGGGCGAACTCAAAACGTGCAACGTTTGACACAAAACTTGGAAAATAAATGTAGGGAACTATAGAGAAAGCATCGAAAAGATGTCCAACAGTCCAATTCAAAATCATGATAGTCAAAAGTCAATCCTGTGCTGCGTTACATGCGCATGATTCAGGAACTATTTGCTTCACTTGTCACTCAACATTGGATACGCCCCCTGCAGGCCACATGCACCACTAACATTATAGCATTGAGGCAAACAGATAAACGCTCTCAGACTGTTTCTCAGTCCCATCCTCAGGTACCATCATCACTGCTGGTTTTCAACAGTACTCCTACTTGAGGACCTGGTTGAAAACCACTGGTCTGGAATGACTTCAACACTCAACAGTTGTTGCTCTCGTCACTCACTATTTCCAATGCAATGGGAATGGATTGTAGACATTTTGGTCTAGTTTATCTCTCTTATCACTGCCTAGCCTTAGCGTTAGCCCTTGGGATCCAAGCGAGTTCCCACTGGTATGCGTTAGTGGACACATGTGAATGTGCTGCAGGTGTGAGAGAGAAAGAGAGAGAGATAATGTGTGGTTGTAGGATTCTGTGAGTGGGTGAGTCTACAATGCATATGTGAACACCAAGGAGGCTTTGATGGCCTACGTTGCTGCCTGAACTGGGTCGTGGGTAACGTGTTGTCATGGCAACTGTATTGCCAGCCCTAAGGCCAAGGCACCCAGCTCCTCTTCGTTCGCCCTGCCTCCTTTCTGCTCTCTCTCTTTTTGTGCTCTCCTTCACTGGTCATGTCACAATACTGAGTGCTTTGCAGTATTAATCGTACGTTCCTCTTTACATGCTGCTCTGCTTCCTGGCTAACCTCTTGGCCAGGTGTACTCGGGAGAGATTTCTGCTCAGTGGGGCTAACCTACTCAAATAAAGTTTAAATGAAATAGACTTCATGGCTGTGTTTATCCTCTTTATTCCTCTCTTACTAGTGAGAGTTCCTTTTTCAATGTGTCCATCTTAGCACTGTCGCCGAACAGCAACAAGGTCCTGAGTTCGAACCCTACCCCAGGTCCTTCCCCATGTCTATGTGGGTTTTCTTCTGATGCTCCAGTTTCCCCCCACCATCAGAAAGAGACGTATGTTTGAGCTAATACTCCTGCCTGTGCCCACGAGCAAGACAGTAAGAAAAAGAACTGGAGTTGCTCCCTAAGTCCTGCAGCTGCTCCCTGCTCCTATACAACAGGATGGGTTGAATGTAGAGAACACATCTTGTTGTATGTACAATGACATGAATAAAGATTCTTCCCTCCTCCTACCACCCTGCAATAGTCACCCAACTCATCAACCTCCTCTCTCCACCTCCAATGAAATGGCTTTCTGGGGAGTTAATGGCAGAAAATTGGTATAATACCAAGACTGAAGGAAGCTCTATTATCATTTCGCTCCCAGAAACTTATACCTAGCTGTCACTCAACGGCGAATTATGTTTTCATGCTGGCCAGAATGACTGGCTATATATGCCTGGAGGAAGTTCAGTAATTTCTATTATTCTAAATGTAGGTTAGCCACTTGTATTTGGTCTTTGTATTCCTACAATGAAAATGATCGACCCCCACAACATGGGGACTGATCGTTTCATGTAAAACACACCTTTAATAGCAAATAGCTTATTAGTATTTATGTACAGTCTAAGAGGATGTAAAGCCTTTAGAGTGCATATGTAAAATAATTGAAAGTATCTCAGAAAGATAATGCAGTAAAATATTCAAAACTTTTTAATTCTCTTCTATTACATACCCCCTGATCATCAAAAATATTGGCTAGCATAGCTCAGGAGGTGGGGATGTTGTCTAGTAATCACATATTGGTTGTTTGATCCCTGGCCTCTCCAGTAAGTGTGTCGAGAGCAAAACGCTGAAGCCCTAACTGCTACCTGAATGGTGCACTGTGGTTACACACACTGTCGCTATTCAATAAGATATGTTAAATGCAGAGAACAAATTCCACCAGCCTTGATCAAGTGGCAAATAAAACACTTTCATGAATACAAATGTGACAATAAAGAAAAGAAAGGAGAACCACTTTTTGGTCATTATATTATCACAATAAAATTTGTCCTCTACATTTAACCCATCCTAATTTATAGAGGCAGTAGGCAACCGAGTCTGGGGAGTAATTAGGGTTCAGTATCTCATTCAAGGATACTTCAACATGCTTTCTGAAGGAGCCCGGGGTCAAACCAAAACCTTCTAATTACTAGACCTACTCTACCTTCTGAGCTGCCACTATAAAAATAAAAAACAGAAAAAAACTTACTTATGGCCATAAAACAGAAAGTTCAGACTTCAGGCTTGTGAGAGATATTAACAGTATTATTATTATTATAGAATAATTGATTTACACATTTTTTTCTAGCCATATCTGTGTGACTACCGGGGAGTTGTCTTTTTGCTAGTGATTTTTCATGGGGCTCTTAGCATCTCCTCTTAGCTGGGGGTGTATATGACAAGGCAAGGGGGCCATCATTTGTAGTATGTTGTCTGATGTCCTCCAGAAAGTCTTCCAATTTATCTATCATCTTGTCCATGTAGCTTTCATCCTCAAGGTGGTAGACCTTATCTGCCAATTCTTTTAACAGATTGCAACACTTCTGCTGCTTCCATGCATTTGTTCTGAGGCTGGTGAGGACTGTGGAGTTAGAGAATGATTGTGGAGAGTGGCAGCCTGCTTGGTTTTGTTGCTTGGACTCCGATGGTTCAGCCCTTGTTGAGTGGCAGCCTGCATATGATAGTATAGAGGTATCTGAGGTGTAAACAGAGTGCCCCAGGCACACCTCATCGAGGACAAACAGAGGGTTCTCTCTGTATGTGAGGCAGAGACTATCCCAACTTGAGCCAAGTACCAGGTTAAACACTGCACAAAAGTGCTTACAGGGAAGCAAATTTTTCTGCCAGTCTTTACATGTACATGATGGCATCCGACTCTCTGAACCGAAGGACACCGTGTACTGTTGTGATGGTGTCTGACTGCCGACTTTGAAGCTGGCCTCCCCTGCAGATGTTACTTGGTCCTCTGTGAATATCAGTGACTCCTGGTGTCTTGTCATGATGTGCTCAGCCACAATTTTTGGTTTGTCTCTGAGGTAAAGCGGTACATTTTGGCTGAAAACCCGGTAGCCACTTGAAGATTTGGCATTCAGTTCAATGTATCTGTAAGCAGATAAGGTTGAATTACTTCATACCACATTATATATCGTTAGGCCCATAAATATTTGCAAATAGGCGGGTTGCCATTAAGCTGCTTGTAGCACAATTTGAAATTGCAGACTAAAAAACAAGCAATGGAAATGGAATTTTGAAAAAAAGTCAAAATATTGCTCAAAAGTTTTTGATTTGCATGAGGTGGATTTTCAGATGATTCGACAAAGCAATATTTTAAAAAACTGAAATGGGAAACCCATTTTTAGTGTTTAAGTCCAGGAGTGATGGCCATTCGCTTTTTGGTTGCATGATACAAAGCACGATACAAAGGCATTATGAGGGATCTTGTTTCATTGTATAACTTTTCAAATGTTAAGCAAGTCATTCCATAGAATCTCTGTAAAATTCCTTGCTGTCAATGACCTCCCATAAATCCCTGATATGTGCCCGCTGCCAGATATAAGAGGTTTGCCTTTAAGTCATTGCTGCATCACAAGCCCCCGTCAACTCTGATTTAACACTACCTTGGCTATTAAGGTGTATGCAATTAAAATCATAGTGACAACAGTTATCAGGTGTTTGAGATCCATTGCCATATCATGAGGCGAGAAAGCTCAACTTTAATCTCTTCGCATCACTCAATGGACATATAGACCATTCACAATTGGGTTTTGTCGAGTTTGAAAAAAAATGCTTATATTTTGATCAAAACTGCAATGGAAACCCACCTAATGACATTTCTTATTTTGTCTCTGTCCTCCAGAAAATATGATTTGAAATTAAAGTGACAGTTTAACCCAAAATCTTTTTCCCCTCTAACCTGTTGTGCTACTTATCCATCTAGAACGTTTTGGTATGAGTTGCTGAGTTTTGGAGATATCGGCTTAAAAGATGTCCACCTTCTCTTGAATACCATCAAACTGGATGATACTCAGCTTGTGTTGCTCAAAATGCCAATAAAATACATTTTAAGAACTCAACAGCAATATCTCTTTACAGAAATCATGATAATCCAAAAACCTTATTGTGAGGATTTTCATGTAGTTGTAGGTCAGTAGGAGAAAATCGCTCCAATATGAAAATGCTATCAAGGTCTATGGATTATTATTTTTGTCCATTTTGAGCAACACAAGCCACTTGCCATCCAGTTCCATTGTATTCAAGTAGGCAGACCTCTCTTCAGCCGATATCTTCAAAATCCAGCAACACACACTAAAAAAACAATCTAGATGGCTAAATGGCACTGGAGGTAAGAGGATAACCTTGTATTTTTGATTTTGAGGTGAAGTGTCCCTTTAGAAATTAATGTTTGAAACTTTATAAGCATGTAAGAGGATACAGTGTAATTCTCTCAAGTACATAAATTCAACTGAACAAGAAGGGAGGAGGGAGATGCGAGAACAAGCATATGTCGTGAGATGTGGTCACAGCGGCCTAACTCAACATTTGTTTTAAAATTTCTTTTGGATCTATGTCTTTGGTTTGCTGGAACCTTATTTTGAGTCTTACCTTTCATAAGATCTTGGCAGGAAATCCTGTACAATAACAGCAATGGTGTCACCGAGACTGCTGTTCTTGTAGCCCTCAAGGAACGAGTGTTTGAGTGTTTCATTTTGTCTCTCAAGTCCATTGTTTGCGTAGACAGCCACCTGCAGATCCTCCTTCTTGAATGCATTAACCCATCTCTAGTTTAAGAACATACAATGTCATCAAATTATATTAGAATCATACTCTTAAGGAATTCCAGGAGAATGAGTTTACTACAGTGCTAGTGGAAGACAAAATAGGTATTATTGTCAACTTTTAAAAGGTGCGCTGGCCTAAAATGTTCTCTAAAGCTTTTCAACATCTTACTCTACAGGAACACAAACCAGAGCTTTGAACTAGAAGTGTACACAAACCTCTGGTTGGTAAAGCCATTTGGTGGAAAACCATCTTCTCAGCATCTCATTTGTCTGCCAAGCAGGATGTTTTTTGAGGAGGAGGGTGCTGTTTTCATATTCTTCAGCTGTCTCAGAACACGCAATGGCCTGGAACATTTTCAAAACCTCCTCCTCGTACGTCACTCTATTATGTTTGTCTCTTGTCCATTCTATCCACGCTTTCTCCCGGTGAAAATCACAAAGGACCACTTCAGAATCTAAGAACAGCAAAGGTACAGGATTTTCACCCTCGCTGATAAAAAAATCTGTTAGTTTCAATTACGGTTATATTTCCCACTATATTTCACTATTCCTTAGTCTTATACAACTTAATTGTGAACAGGAAAATCAATGAAATGTGTAGCATTATCAAAGCTACACAAGCCAGGACAGGGTGGTGTGAGTATAATCTTTGCAGGGATCAATCCAAAGCATTGGGACTGGGCCAATACTGGCCCAAAATGTTGAATCAGATATCAGAGGGGAGAAAAATATGATCCGATCCCTATTCGATACAAACACGGGAGAATACAGCTTAAAGCATCACCTCTATGCTTGCATATTAGCACTTCCAGTGGTGTCTTGATGCACACTCAATAATCCAGGTAAGGGAATCACAAAAATGGGTGAATCGGTTCAACTGGATCCGAAGTTATTTCAGAAATATTTTGTCATTCAAATCTTCAGTCTGGGCTGTCTCCAAGCAACCCCCCCTTTATAAATAGTACATTGATGCCACACAACAATAGGCTGGGTTCATATGGAAGTTGGGTCATCAACTGCACATTCATTGGCAAGAGCACCATTCATAAAGGATTGGGGAATATTTGCAATCACATAATGTTAAAAAACCTATAGTGGCCAACTTGTATACGGAGGAAGTAGAGATGAAGGCTCTGGCTTCATATCCAGGGACTCCTCCTAGTTATTGTTTCAGGTATATGGACGACACCTGGGTTAGAATTAAATCTCAGGACGTACCACAGTTCACTGAACACATTAACTCGGTAGACACCCACATCAAGTTCACAGGGGAGGATGCCAAAAATGACATGTTGGCTTTCCTGGATTGTGAGGTAAAGATTGGTGTTGGGGGACAGTTGATTGTAAGTGTGTACCGCAAACCCACACATACGGACCAGTATTTACGGTTTGACTCTCATCACCCTCTGGAGCATAAACTGGGAGTCATCAGGACTCTGTACCACCGGGCTGACAACGTCCCCACCGACTCAGCAGCCGGGGAAGGTGGGCACTCATTCAAGGATGATGATGTTCACAACCTTGATAGGGAGGAACACTGGTTTGAAAGGGGGGGTTAAAAAGACCATTTAGGTAACCACAGCCAGAGGTCCAAAGCTAATGAGGCATAATTGGCTAAGCTTCACATGGGTATTTGGGTTAGGTTGGATAAAGGATTCTACATTCGCCAGTGTCCCCTCTGGGTCGTCCGGGCGCTCGTGGTTAAGTGAAGGGAAAGTACTCTACTTCGTTCTCCTCCGACGGCAAAGCAGTTTGCTTTCCCCGCGAGACCGCGATGTGTGAAATGGCGAGGGCTAGTTGGCACGTGACTTGGAGGACTCGTATGCTATGGCTCCCTCCTTCCTGTTGACGTTCTAGAGGGGTATCAAAGAGACTGACCCAGCAGTAGGCGACTAGGGGAATTCGGGTGGGGAATAAAGGGGATTAAAAATTAAATAAATAAAAAATAAGTGAATAATTTTTTTTCATAAAAAAAAGATCATTTATGTAAAGAGGCTACGACCATCGTTGCATAGGGATGGTGGCCAAAGAGTACATCTGTCGCCATCTTACAGTACCGTGATTGCAAATATTCCCTAGTCCTTTGTGAATGGTGCTCATTGCCAATGAATGTGAAGTTGATGAACCCAGCCTATTGTTGTCTGGTATTGATGTACTATTTATAAGGGGGGAATGCTTGGAGTCAGCTCAGACTGAAGATGTTCTGCTTCAATTGAACCGATTCACCTCTTTTTGTGACTTCCAGTGATGCACTGCATCCAGTTAAGTAGCACATCATGTTAATTGATACCAACAGTAGTAGCCATATGGCGGTTAATTGGGTCATAAAATCTCCACACATGAAAACCAGACGCGTGCACATTATACAAGTGAACAGAATAGTTTCTGCGAAAAGACAAGCATTCTCGTGAGGGAGCATTTCTGCTCCACATACACTAACACGATCCCACGAGCAGTTTCGTGACAAGCGCAAGTTCGACATTCCCTCTGCGCACACAACTGCGTAACGCTTGCTTATTAAGTTGACTTTGGAGACTTTGGAGGCAGGGATAGTAAAGACAGTGGCTGATGTCTCTAATCCTATGATTGGTCACTTTGAATACTGACCATGATCTTTGATTGCCTGTTTTTTTTTTTTTATAATGGACACAGTCGAAGACAGGCAGTTACCTGAGAGAACAACCATTTTCATGGGGCCATCATGTTGGAACAAGTTAAGTCTTACACTTAAAGTTAAAATCGTTCAGAGATCCCATTTTTATATTGTTTGGAAACATTCATTTTGTTTAATGCATGTACTATCGTACTCCGTCAAACAATATTAAAATGGGTGGCAGTCTTTTATCAAATAAAGGATAGCAGTCCAACTGTTGTTGTGGACTTTATACTGGAGTAGTATTTATTCTCCATTTGGATTAAATGTTTTCAGGTGATGAATTGGCCATCACAAGCTAAGCGCTTCCATATATTATTACTGTTATCATCATTACAAAAGAGGTGAATCTGTTCAGCTGGATCAGAGGTTCATTTTAGAAACGTTTCTAAAATGAATCTCTGATCCAGCTGAACAGATTCACCTCTTTTGTGATTTCCCTACCTGGATTATTGAGCATGCATCAAGACTGTTATCATTATTGTTACTTGTTGAAGAGTAAGACAAAATAGATCGATTTAGGTATCCGGGACAACTCTAACCATAAGTAATGGGCATAAAGTGAGCCAATACAGTTATCTTATGTATTTTTATCTTCTGATTTACCATGCAAAAGTTAATCCTTGAATTAAGAAATTAAACAATTTAAATATTTACCCATGAACACATCTTCAAGAGCCGCAATTTCTGCCTCACAGAAATCGACCATGAAGTAGGATGGATTCCAATCTCCATTCCATTCTTTGAACACCTCCAATGCCTCCCTGATGTCCTCCTTCATTTCTGACTGTGTGATGAAGACTCCAACCACAATGTAATTCACATTAGTCCTCACACAGAGGGAGAATATGGGTACTGAATACCTACGAGGCAAATAAAGTTATCAATATTATGAATTCTTCAGTGCACCAGTAACAATTTCAGAATGGATTCAATGATCACAAATAAAATATACATTATAATCTAAGCAAACTAATCATGCAGATCTGAAGAGAAATGATGAATAGCAAACAGTCTTCGTGTAGGCGTGAATGACCTAATGCCTGTACGGTAATGTAATGAAGGTACAATCATTACATTACCTGCTTTTACGATATGTTGCATCAAGCAAGCACATTTGTTGCCCATACAACACCAAAAGCCTCCTCTGCCATGGGGTCTGCAAACAGAGGAGCAACTTCTCAACAGTGCTGTCATCCCTCCCCTGAGAGGGTCTATACTCAACAGCACATCCCTCTTGCTTCCATGACTCGACCAAGTCCTGGAACATGAGAAGGCTGAAGATTATTTCATTGTATGCACTTGTTTTTATAAGTTTCTATCATGCACTACATTATGTTCATCTGTATTTACATCTGTGTATACAAAAAATTTACTACGTAGGATATCCGTAAATATTTCTTTTTAAACAGCTTAAAAGGGACTTTTCTTTGAATGTCAGAGACTTACGCACAGGTCTGTACATGATCTCCACATTACTGCTTGTACTTTGTCTGGAAGAACAGCACCCACAACACAGTCTTTACCATGAATGGGCTCACGCACTTCTGCTGCCTACAAGTTCAAATTGACATCATCAATAATATCTTCAACAAAAAAAGATGTAGTTGATTAATAAGCATAGCTTTTGCTACTTGCCATGAGAGTTGGCAGTGTCAAACAACTGCATATACAGTATTTAGATAGAAACCCTGTGGAAATTGAAAGCAGAACGTATAGTCAAACCCAGCCACAAACCTTTCCAAATATAGGGTGGTTTTTATGCTCTGTCACATGTGGGAAATAAGCAGCAAACATCTGCTCTATTCCCACATGTGATGCCGCTTCTTTTAATGCACTTCTCACAGCTGCCGAGTTTTCTCGCCTCTGATATGGGGTATCTTCATTTATCTGGAAACACAAATCTCAGAACTAGCACTCAAGTCTACTCCCCCTTTTGTTAATGCTTGAAAGAACATTGCAAGGGAACTTGGAAAAGCAAAATTGGATGTATAAAATGCACTAGAATAATTTAAACGTTCTTTCCAAAGATGAAACAGCAATCTACACGAGATAGTATCTCACCTTATAATCAGGAAATCTGCATATATGCACTGCATATATAGCTGCAGGACAGCCAGTTTTCTTTGTTTTCTGCATCAACTGCCTGGTGTCCGCAAACCCATGGTCTTCTTTGTGATGCTTTGCCTGAAAGTAATCATGATCACGTAATATTTAAGAAAAAGAAGAGGAAAAAGTTTTACTTATTTGTCATTGTACATACATATAACCAAATCTGTTCTATGCATTTGACCCATCCTGTTGTATAAGCGGAGAGCAGTTGCAGCTTCCAGGGAGAAGTTAGGTGTTTAGTGTTTTGCTCAAGGACACTTCCACACGCTTTCAGCAGGGACTGGGAAAAGCAAACCATCAATCCTATGGTTACTAGATGACCACTCCACCTCCTGAGCAATACCGCCCCCACCCAGGAGTAAGTGACATCCAAAGACAAGAGTCCCCCAAAAGTAATCTTCTTGTCCTGAAATAAAGTTAACATGCGTGAGCTACAAACACATGTTAGTGTTTAGTTTAGTTAGTTTAGTGTTTACGATAGCCTTAGACCCTAACCCCAACACAGCATCAGAAGGAACAAGGCACTGCCAACAAACCTTCATAACGCCAAAACAGTGTATTTAAATACAACAAGATGAAAATACTTCGCATTCAAATGTGGTTTCCTGGAACTAAAACCTAATATGACTGTAATTTTCAAAAATGTGTTTAAGGTTAACATCACATATGTAACGAAACCCCAAACACACGGTTAAAAACACGGGAACAGTAAGTTTCACGGGGTAATGTAGCATCTGTAACCTATTTACCATTTTCTCTTCCCGTCGTCTCTTATCTGCGGCGTGTCTGTCTCTCCCCTGGTGGCATATGAACGTTTTTGTGCCAATCACGACAAATGGTGTGCCATCAAATGGGACCGTCTTCAGCTGCCAGTGGACAGCCTTCCCCATTACATTTAACTCTGTGAGGAGAAATCACTTCAGATTTGTCTTTAGATACAAGCGATGCCCGTGTACCCTAACCTAAGATGAGCGCTTCTATAAGGCTGTGGTAGAGTTGGTTAGCATAAGCATCATGGTGGCTAGGTAATAACTGATTATTTGTCGAACTTACCAGTTTTTCCAAACAATCTATCACTCTTTAAAACAACAAATTTAGTCTTGGTTTTTTCCTGGTACGAATGAAGATGTGCTTCAAATTCGGCGAGGGAATAATATTTTGAGACGGCTCCCAGTTTATCTCCCATTATTATTGTTTTATTAGAATTCATCATGTTTCTTATTTTTATTTTTCATCTTCTTCTTCTACTAATGCGCCTTCTTCTTCATGGGGTTTACTGGCCACTCGTATCTGAATTATATCACACCGCCATCTAGTGGATTTTAACGAAAACATCCCCCGACTAAATGAGTCTTTCCACACGCTTTCCATTCTGCTCCATTTCTCAGGTTTCTGAGAGGGACGACAAGCCTCCCTCAGCAGCTGCTGCACAAACTCTGAATTTTATACTTGTGTGTCATCAACCCCGACTCTTCATTCACTTCATTCCACTATGACTCGATGAACCTACTTTATTTTCCTTTCCTCTTCTCTGGGGCTCTACAGCTGCTATATTCAACATTCTCAGCTTCCCTTTCCAATTTTCCGACATCATCCGCCTCCCCAGACTGCTTCCTTCTCTTCAGGCACTGCTACTTTTATCTTCCATTATCTACCAGTGCCAAGCACGACTGTGGTGAATCAAACGTGCGTGTGCAAGACTCTGCAAGACTTCTGCATATTTAAGAGAAGAGTCCAACTGCAAGCCCCCCTCCCGGGGGCCCAGTTCTGTGAGCCAGTGGGGTTAGCAGTTAGGATCCTAAGGAATGAAGTACCTCTGATCTGCAAACCTTAACCAATCACAGGCAGTCTCTGACAGGCCTTGAGGAGAGAGGTCTGAGGAAGGTGGTCTCATGTGCTTGCAGAGGGACCCTCTTGAAAGTCAGGGTCACTGTGCAGACATGACACAGCCCTGAGTTAACAAATACTGTCACGGGGCACTTACTTGCAGCCAGTAGTTAACTGGGCTTGACATAGCATCGCGAGGAGAAGGTGAAATACTGTCTCTGGTCTCGGTGATCAACTCCAGTTGTCTCGCTGTAAGCATGCAGCTGCTCCGCAAACATATTTCAACTTGGGGAGAGGCATCTGTCTAGGTGACACGAGAGAGAGCGAAAGAGAGAGAAATGGCAGCAGTAAGGCTGAGCGAGAGACACAGTGAGAGCGATGGAGCGGTTTTGGTGTGTCACCTAAATTCTAGTCCAATGAATTGCCCATTGATTTCCATTAAGGCCGGCTAGGGCCGACCATTCCAGCCTGTCTGGTTCCTATTAGTGCGCTATTAAAGTGGACCTGACAGACTGTCAGCGGGCATGGCCTTGGGCATGTCGAATGAGAGGCCCTTTCGCAGTTGAAGAGCACAGAGGGGAATTGCATCAGGAACTGTTAGACTGATCTAGATCCTTGATACAGTAATTCTTGTACTGAGGGTTGTGGTCTTTGCATAGAGTAAAGTCCCTGATTGGACAGAGAGAGAGAGAGAGAGAGAGAGAGAGAGAGAGAGAGAGAGAGAGAGAGAGAGAGAGAGAGAGAGAGAGAGAGAGAGAGAGAGAGAGAGAGAGAGAGAGAGAGAGAGAGAGAGAGAGAGAGAGAGAGAGAGAGAGAGACTGAGAGAGAGAGAGAGAGAGAGAGGGTGTCAG
>OMLC01025603.1:2145-13105 GCA_900302585.1 Regalecus glesne | reverse complement strand
ATATAAAGAATATGTGCTACTGGAATATTCTCAACACTGACTGTGTTAGCATAGCATTAGCTATAAATGTTGCCATGCAAGATTAATGAAAACTGTGATTCAGCTTTTCTCTGTGCTTTTGAGATTTATAGTGATGCCATGTACAACTCTCAACCTTATTGTCCAGAAGGGATTTACCGTAGATGTAGACTACTCTTTGTTAATTGAGAGCCAGAGGGAGAGAGATTGTAAAGATTTACCTTTTCTGTCTTATGGCCTTGTTTTCGCAGGATGAGAACATGGTGAGTTTTATTAAGGGAGGAATCAAAGTGCGCAACAGCTACCTGATTTACAAGTAAGTCCTTGCAGGAGAGACGAGGAGGAATGTGTCTGGCGTGTTGTTTTTATGGAATCGGAGATAATACATTGCCTGAGTAAATACTGGTTTTGGAAGGGAGATTTTTTTTTGTAGTTTGTTTTCTGGGGGTGTCATTCTATGAAGTATCATCCCATCCATCAACACGTCATCTGTCCAGTCAGATTTGCTTTTATAGCATAATGGAACACTTATACCCATTACCTTATTATACCTAATTGTGTTGGCAGATGAGTGACATAATTCCCTTTATCACCCAGAGAACTGCATTCCTACATAGAGTCTCAAAACTCCCTCAGAGGACCCTGCCACATTCACTTAGAGGGAGGAATATCATTCGGAATAGGGGCATTTAACTTGGTATGTTGCACAAGGAGCCTGACTCCTTCCACTTTCTGACCAGACATGAAGCAGAACCCTGACAGAGTTGATTCATCAATTCTACTTTCTCTTTTGCCAGACTCTCTCTCTGTTTCCTGCACGGATACTCAAAGTTTTAGAGTTTGCTGGTTTCTCCGGAGACAAGGCAAGACAGAGATGTTTATTCATTGTTTGCCATATGGACATCTCGGTGGCACCGTTTGCCTCAATCCCTGATGAGCATGGTGACAAAATACTGATGGGCGTTTTTCCTTCTTATTCTCGTTTAGGACTACGGTCTGTCCCATCTGAATGATGGTGCGACGGGGAAGAACCTGCGCTCCATGCTATGTGCCTTGCTGCTACTCTGCTACTACACCTTCCTCACATTCATACTAGGTAGTAACCACTGTAAACCATCCACACAATATATAGATCTATGGTCAAACCCGTCATCGGAAAAAGATACCAAAAGATGCTTTATTTTCCCTGTAGGCCACTTTTCTCTGTCTCTTTTCAAATGTCAATTTCTTTCCCAGTACGCATTGTCTTTAATTCATCCAGTGACAAAGTCACATCACAAAATGTTCAGCCTCCTCCTTTTCTTCCCCTTCAGGAACGGGTGAAGGGGAAGCAGCCGATGCTGAGAAGCTTCTGAAACCTTTTCAGCTCCGCTACCCACGAGTGAGTGGCTCTCACTCACTCCAGCTTTTAACCTTTCACCCAACCTTCCATCCATTAATTAAATGTTGTTTACCTTCTACACCTCCTTCCAATCAAATTCCAGGTCCACTCCTTCACTACATTAGCCCTTTTCTTATTCAGCCACGTCTATTCTTTTCCTCACCTGGTGTACACTCATCTTTTCACCTGGTACACTACCCCTCTCCACCTTCCTCTCACACTGTTATGTCCATACCCTCTACACCCAAGCTCATACCGCCAGTGGCTTTGCCACTTCCCTTTCCTCCATTTCCTTTCTTCTACCCTACTCCCCGCTCAAATTCACACCATCAGCCCTCTGACTCCGCTTGACATGCATTCCTCTGCAGGGAAAATCCTTATTTCAACTCCACCTTTTATCCACACGGCTGACCAGCCCACAAAGCAAACTCCACTGTAGAACACACGGGGAGGCTAACTCCTGACTAAACACCATCAAAAATGATCGGTATTGATGTCAGTGATAGCTGATGGACACACATGAATTTAATGCACAGTGAGTTGGCATGTGGAACATTACATAATTTGGCACGGTGACACTTTTATTCTTTAACCCCTGAGCCTGCAACCTCACAAGTCTGACTGCACTTGACCTGAGACCGTAGTTTGAGAATTGAGTTGTTTGAGCCATAGTTTCTCTTTGCTCTATCCAGGGAGCCATTTTCCTCTTCTTTGCTGGCAGGATTGAGGAGATCAAGGGCAACATTGACGAGGTATGGCTGTCAGAATGTCTATTACAGGAATCACTGAAAGCAAATACAGAATTTACTGTACATGTCATGCTTCCAATGCTGCATGTTGACAGATAAGTTTTCATTATGGATGATTCCAGCAGGACTCAAAACGTATACTGGTCTTGTTAGTGTAATGCTCCTGCTGAAGGAAACAGAAGGGAAATATATTTTAGTAATAGTTTTAAATTGTGATAGTGCTGTTGTACCACCAGGCGGTGGCACTCTTTGAGGATGGCTGCAAAGCCCAGCAGACTTGGAAGCAGTTCCACCACATGTGCTACTGGGAGTTGATGTGGTGCTTCACCTATAAGCGAATATGGAAGATGGCCTACTTCTATGCAGACCTACTAAGCCAGGAGAGCCGCTGGTCTAAGGTACACATCACATGGCTGAGCAGTGAAAATTGCAATTACTTGCTTATTTCCCTCATGCATCTAAACTGATTGGATAGTCATGTTGTGGTTAGTTTAGCCTGATGGTCACTTTTGAGGAGGCTGTATGTTGGATTTGGTCAAAACAAACAAGTACATTTTATTTATATAGCCCAATATGACAAAGTTGCCTCAGAAGGCTTTACAGCAGTACAACATCCTGTCTTGTCCTTAGACCCTTGCATCAGATAAGGAACAACTCCCCAGAATAGGCCTTTAACAGGGAGAAAAGATAGGAAGAAACCTCAGGGAGAGTAATAAAGGAGGGATCTCTCTCCCAAGATGGACAGGTATGTAATGGATGTTGTGTATATGGAATAAAACATAATTTATAGAATACGACACTAAGGGAGGATAACAAAATTATAGTGGAATTATAAGATATCTGAAAAATGTGAGGAGGATGCCAAGAAGTGTCCTGAATGCCCCCCCCCCAGAACAGCTTAGGAGGACCTTAGCCACATGACCACCATCACTATCCAGACCTGGCAGGAAGACAGTCTGCACATGTACACAGGAGACTTGCATCACACCATTCACACACACACGAGAGAAGAAACAAGAAGAGACATTAATCACACGTCAGATTGAGAGAAGGATACAATATCGAAACGGGACAGCAACATTATAGAGATTTATGAGATTATAAAGAAACTGATGAGGAGGATGCTGAGCAATGTCCAGGTGGTGACCACTGTCACTATGGAAACCTGGAAGGAGGACAGATTACATGTGCACACAGGGGAGACACTTATCACACCACTGACATAGAAGGGCAAAGAGAAAGAAGATTTCATGCAGAGAGAAAAGACATGAGAGAAGAGAATAGTTTGCAATAGTCATTAATCGATACTCTATAATCTCATCAACAGAACTTGGTTTGGTAAATTCAGAGACCATGCAGCACATGTCATGAAGTACTCAAACTCCTTAACTCTCTGGCTTCCTTGCAGGCCATGTATATATATATGAAGGCTGCTTACCTCAGCATGCTGCCAAAAGATGAAGCCAGGCCTTTTGGAGAAGACGAGGTGGATCTTTTCAGGTAATTGGGACATACGAATGGCTGCACAATCTATAAATACTGGGCCGTGTGTCATTAGCCATGATTTCAGTGTATGATGGCCAGGATGTTATTTTTGTTTTTTTTAATTCACCACCACACCGACCAACTCATTTTATACTCTAATTTCAATTATTTCCCTGTGCCTTCAGAAAGGTGCCCACTTTCAAGCAAAAGATAGCAGGGAAGTCTCCCCCAACTGAGAAGTTTGCCATCCGTAAAGCCAGACGGTATAGGGCCCACTGCCCCATCAGGCTACCTGTGCCAGTGCTGGTAAGGTTGAACACGTATCTACACGATATGCACACATTCAAACAGTATTCTGAGCTTTGACAGTATTTTCTCCTGCTCAAACTCTTTTGCAGGAGATGATGTACATGTGGAACGGCTTCACTATGATCAGCAAGCAACCAGAGTTGACTCAAGGGATGATGGAGACATTGGCAGAAGCAGAACGCACCCTGCTGGAGAATCCTGGTATAGCAACTCACCACTACATGTCATGCATCTCAAAGGGGAAATCGTTTTCGAAATATAGTTTTGGAAATTTAGTTGACAGCATGTCAAAGTGGATCCATAACGATCGGGGTTCAGCTGATGGTGTCCACTTCCTCCTCTGCAGGGAATGAATATTCAGTGGATGACCAGTGTGTGATTCACCTTCTGAAGGGTCTGTGTCTGAAGAACCAGGGTCAAATGCTGGCAGCTGAGGAGTACTTTAACAAAGTGTATACCAAGTGAGTTCCAGCGAGTTGGATGATATGGAATTAAAAGAATGTGGATTTATATCACAAGAAAAAATTGTGAAACCAAATGTATTTTTCTTCTGATTGGAGTAACGTTGACTCCTGCCGATTGTGTTGCTATTGTCACAATGCCACAACCACTATACATTGGCTAACTCAAGTCAGCTATTTATAAATCTATCTATAAATACCTTGTCTGAGGTGTTTCTCCCCCTTCCACCCAATGAAAACTCGGATAGGCTCCAGCAGATCCGTGACCCGACTTTGGATAAGCGGTTGACCATGACATGACAAGTCAGCTATCTGTTCACACCCGTAGATTGTATGACCTTCATGTTTTAAATTTGAATCCTATTCCAAAGTGTCCTTTAATAAAGACTTTAGACATTCTCACTCATGACTTGTAAACACAACGTGAAAAATCAGCCCCACCTCTATATCAGTGCTGTTAGTCCCAAATACCCGGAAAACAAGAAACGCATGCTGAGGGCAGGGTCTCTGCACACACCGATATTGATACAGATCAATGAGCTATAAGTAATTGATAAATAGGTACATTTCTGAATGAGTTATGTCTCATGAGTTATGAATTATGAAATTATCTGTAGTGTTTCCAAGGGCAGTTCTCCGTTGGATGTGTCGACAGTGTTTACAGAGGCTAGTAGGAACCCACCCAGCAAATTACACAGTGAATATTTACATAGTAATGAAGAATAACATAGTGTTCTTTGTTATAATTACAGTAATGTTTCTCATGCAACTAAACCCTGGCTTTTGATATGAAGAACTCTCATTCTAGGCAGCAAATAAGTCATATGTTTAATTAGGAAACAAACAACCTAGCTTTTGTCTGTTCCACTATGCTACAGATGTGATATGTTTTTTAAAAGTCATGACAGGTGGACCCACATTCAATTTATCATTGTAAAATTACATCTGAACTATGGATGACGGTAAAGTAATTTCATGTGTCCTCCCATGTGTCCTCCAGTGAAAAGAAGATCAAGTTTGACCATTATCTGGTGCCGAATGCTCTCCTGGAGCTCAGTCTACTCTATATAGACCAAGGCAGGAGGCATGAAGCGATTAAACTACTGCACAAGGCCAAGTGAGTAATTGTTTTGCTGCAGGTGTAAGAGGTGGACAAGCCATGTCAACTATTAACATAGCAAATAAGAAAAATGGTTAGCAAACATCCTCCCTCACATCTTCACTCACATTGAAGTCACATAAATATTAGCACCGTCCAAGGTGACTAAAGACAAAAATGGGATAAACTAAATGCTAAGGTTACCAATATTGTAAGCAACTGGTTGCAGAGTACAACAGTTAAAATCATAGATCCATTCAGGTTGGTAGCTTTTAAAAAATATTAGAATTTGCATGTAGACAGGAGACAGATCAATACAGGTTGAAGTAGAGGGGCCTTCTTCCTCATAATCCCATCAATGCAACGCAGTCTGAAAATAACTTTGTTGTAACCTGAATGGCAATCCTAATCTCATTTTCCCACATTCTAGCTCAGTCATTTGTTCTGTCTTTTCCCTCTATTTCTTTTCAGAAACAACTACAAAGAATACTCCATGGAATCCCGAACTCAGTTCAGGGTGCATGCTGCCCTCGCAAAACTCAAAGTGGACCCTGGTGATCAGGAAGAAATAACTCACCTGTAAATATCACTGTGGATAAAAAACCAGATGTAATGGACTTTCCCTTTCCCACCGTCTTTGGTTCCAGTGTGAATATTGGGTATTCTAGTTGTGTTCAGAACCTTCTATAGACCCATTTCTTAATTTTCCTCATTCCCCATGTCTCCAATGACTCACTCCCGCATGGACAAGAGTGCTATCTGTTGGAGTTCTGTATCACTCTGGTTTTACATAATTGGCTTCCAAGGCAGATGCTGGTGTCCAAACGGAGCTGGGGGTCCAAACTAACTGCCTTTTTTTTTAAGTCTAACGAATTTGAACATATCCATTATTTCATGGATAAGGTTTTCATCAATGTTTACACTACAAATTAAAGAACATTGAATCTTAAGAAGTTTACTTTTAGATGATCTGCCAATTTATTGCATTTTAAAGGCTTTATGGCTACATTATGTTGTATATCAGTGGTTTAGTGTATTGCACTGAAGCTATTAAATTCAATTCTTTTAGTACGCTGTAGTTCTTAAAATTATGATGAAAATTACAAAAGTACAAAGCAGCTCCTCATGAGAGCTTACTAGTAAGAGTTAACATATCCTGATGGTGTAAACAATATTCAGTGGCTTCAGACGGTATCCAGATCCCTGCACCCTTTTCAGTCTTATATTATTTCTGTCCATCTATCAATCCAATAACCCATAATGGCAAAGGGAAATATTTTAGGAATATGCAAACTTATTGAAAATCAAAAACTGCACTATCATTTATAAGTATTCAGACCCTTCATTCCATATTTTGTAGAGGCCTTTGGCAGCAATTACAGCTTTGAGTCTTCTTCAGTAATTCTCTGCAAGCGTTGCTGACCTGGATTCGGGCAGTTTATTGCATTCTTCCGGGCAGATCCTCTCAAGCTCTGTCAGACTGAATAGAGCTTCTGTGAACTGTCATCTTCAGGTCTCTCCATAAATTTCCGTAATTTCCCCTGTGGGACTAATAAAGGAATATCTTATTTTAAATGTTCTGGCCTTTGACTGGGCCATTCAAGGACAGTCAGCATTGTCCCAGTCTCTGTAGTATTGTCCTGAGTGTATGTGTTCAGGTAATTGTCTTGCTGATAGGTGGACCTTCACTCTATTCTGAAGTTCCATGCAACCTGTATCAGATTTTCTTAAAAGACCCCTTTGTGTTTGGCTGCATTCATGCTTCCCTCAATTTTGACCTGTCCCCCCGTCCCTGTAACTGAGAAACATTCCTATAGTACGATGTTGCCACCACCACAGGTCACCTTCCTTACGAGCAAGGATGTCCAAAGTGATCCAGAAAGGGCCACTGTGGTTGCAGGTCTTTGTTACAACCAAGCACTTACACACCTGATTCTGTTCTTCAACCAAACATTTTTGGCAAGGACCTTGATTAGGAGACTCAGGTGTGTATCTTCTACGAATCAAGGTCCTTAGCAAAGACGATTGGTCGACTAATAGAATCAGGTGTGTAAGTACTTGGTTGGAACTAAGACCTGCACCCACAGCAGACCCTTTCTGGATCACTTTGGACAACCCTGCTTACAAGGCCCTTCTTGCTCAGTTACTCGGGTCATACAGGCAACTTTAGTGGGAAGAGTCCCGGCTGTTCCAAAGTTCTTCCATTTCATAATCATTGACCCCTATGTGGTTCTGGGAACACTCAAGAGCTTCGGAAATGGTTTTATAACAATGATATGCTCCTGATCTACGCATACCACAGTTTTATCATAGATGTCTACAGAGTTCCTTGTGCTTCATGGCTTGGTTTTTAGCCTAACATACAATGTGAATTGCAGGACCTTCTATACAGGTGTTTGCCTTTCCGAACAAGGTCCAATCAATGCAATTTGATACAGATGAACTCTATGATAAAGTTCTAGACACATCTCCAGCAAACATGATGGACCAGAGTCTGGAGGGCTTCGGCAAACAGTCTGATAATTCAAGTAAATAAGGCTAAGGTTTATAACATTTCTGAAAGTATTTCTTCTCTTTGTCACTATGAGTTGTTGAGTCTAGATTGATGGGGACAGGGCAATTTTATCCATTTAAAATTATATCAGCACAAAGTGCAAATCTGTCTGAATACTTTCCCAGACTACCATGTAGAAAGTGCTCACTGTTCTAAATTGTTTGAATTTGTCTATATTCAGATCTGGACTGGTAAATGCACTTTAAAAATACTTTGCTGAATGTACAACAGAAACTTTATTAGTTACACCAGACCTATGAAGTTTTTTGAATTATGCCAAAAGTAACATCCTACTGTTGGTCATCATTGTTAATCCTCACATTGGTTTGGGTGTTTTTTAGATAAAGAACAAGGATTTTGTAATATACCGGAAAAATCTGTGGATTGATTGTATGTAGGGTAATTTATTAATTATAACGGCATGATGCATACTGGTAAATTACAGAGTTTGAAGAAATGGAAGGCAATGTTGCATTGGATTTCTATATATACAAGCATTTTATAAAATGGGTGGTAGAGATGGGTCAAATAGTATAAAAAAAGTAAGACATGATGTTTGATCTACCCGCCTGGAGAAGCAAATGAGTAGGGTTTATGCCAACAAGTGATATATGATTTCACAAACGGCTAAACAACTTTCTTTGCTATACGTAAAGTGCTTGCATTCAAGTTCGATGCAAACCATCCCATCTGGTACTGATGAGGTCTAAACAAACTGAACAGGCGACTGGAAAATAGTATTTGACCCATGTCTGACAGATAATTATGTACAATAACTCAAAACGTGCCAGTCCCGAGATTATGATGACGCGGCAGGGGGAGCAGCTCCGGGAGCAGCATTTGTTGTACCCTGCTCCTCTCTGAGTCTGCGTTTCATTAGTTTCTTCTTCTTTTTCTCTTCTTTCTCAATTTCCGCAACCATTTCCAAGAATTTGGGGGTTCGGGGGTCCACTGCATAGCCAAAACGCTCCTGGGCCTCGGCCAGCAATTTAGCACGACGGGCCTTATCCTCTCTCATCTTCTGCTTGGCCTCCCGCTTTTCTCTACGCCAGTCGCTAATCATCTTTGGCATCTTGGCCATATTAGCTGCAATCAGCTTCTCTCTACAATGGAAATGGACAGGGTTAGGAATTGGTAAGTGATACAGTCAGTTCTGCATGCTGTATGCCTAACAATAGCAACAAGGCTGAGCACTACAATATGGTATAAGTACAATAAATGCAACAGGAGGTTTATCATTAGGGGCAATCACTGCACATTGGTTCCTGTTGCCTCTGTGTGAGACAGATCTGATCTCACCAAATCTCCATTTGGAGGAAGGTTTAACAGCAAAGGAGTATGAGGAAAGTTAAAATTCATGATATATTGCAAGGTGACTGTCAGGTGATAGTTGCAAGTCCTTCGGTGAGGAGCCCACCAAAAATTTATGCATCTGGTTTCAGTTTAAACTGCATGCAGCAGTCTTGGAAAAAATAATCTAGTACAGCATCGGATAACAAAGAAAGTGGAAGAAATAAAAGGGCTACGATCGTTAGCTATTTCAAAGCTAATACATAAGACTTACTTTTCACGACGTTTTGCCGTCTCCTGCCTTTCTCTTTCCGCGATATTTTTCAATATCACCTCAAGCGGGGGGTGCCATTCATTTTCGTCTTTGATAATCTCTTCCAATTGTTTATCAGTAGGCCAGAGGGCTGCAGGATCGATTCCCGATGCAGACCCGTATCGCCCGTACAGCTTACGGTCGTACTTAAACGTCTTCTGCCAGTCCGGAGTTTTCTCATTTTCCTTATCTGGAACATATGGTTCGCGGAGATTCAGCTTTAACGGTTTGGGGTTATAATTTGCTATCTGTACCAACAGTCCGTATTGTGTATTAGCAGGTATATTAGTTTTAAATAACGAAATCCCTGTAAAAGTCCCGCAAAACGTCGTTGCCCTACGATACAGCATAGACGCCGCCATCTTTCTTTATTGAAAGAGGACCCCTGTACATGTGACCGCAGGCGGCTACTGTGAGTGCCTGTTTCGTTTTACTGTCAACAGTGGGAGGGAGGGTACCCTAATTACAAATTCTTTCTTTATATCTTCATAAAATGAGGCCACCTTTTACAAATATCCCCTTTAAACACGTTTTTTCACGTCCTATTTAGCTTTTAATGACACGGCTGGTATTATTTAGTATAATGTTAAATCAGGCCACTGTCTTTACATATATGTCACAAACGGTGAAACGTTGTATTTGATAAAAGACCCCAAAAGTGAGTACAATCCCTTACAGAATAGAACAAACGGTTTGATTTAATAACATTAAACGAAGAAAGCGTCTCTTTTTCTGCTGAGAAATCATAGGCCCCCCTGGCATAAAGGTTTTACACCCTGGAAAATGAATCAATTGTGGTTTGAAAGACAGTTACAGTGACTTTAATCTCACAGAGACCCAAATTTAACGGCGGGGTTTTTCTTCCCCAAGAGTCGTAATAGTAAGGACTTGATTTGGAAGCAATTGTGAGCAGGTGGGTAATATCATGAGCACCAGAGCAAGGAGGAAGGCACAGACCCCTTTAACACCTTTTTTTAAAAACACATTTGGGGGACCATTGGACAGGGGAATTAACCAGGAAACTTACTTTGAAAGAAAAAAGGTTTTTGTGTTAATCCCCTTTAAAACCCCTACCCTGCCTCTTCCTCTTTAGCAAACCTCCGTCATCCAACTCCCAACTTTTATATTTGATTTCTTTTCAAGAGGGGTGTGGGCGGGGGGCATCGAACAAATGGGGTTCGCTCTGTAGTGCCGCACTTGGAGAGACAGATGTCACCCCCTTTTGTGTTGCGGGAGTACGCACAGCTCTCCATCGTCATTAAAGATGTAGAGTTCCCATGGCAGGAGCAGCAGAGGGGTGG
>OMLC01025597.1:1174-32555 GCA_900302585.1 Regalecus glesne | reverse complement strand
GGATATCTTAGATATTCATTAAGTAATGCATCATATCTCTCTCTAAATTAGGTAATTTTTTTGACCCATACATTTTCTCACTCTCCCTTGTAACTGTCCCCCCATCTTCCCCTTTCTCTCCTTCACCAGCGGAGTGTGGGGCCTCCTCAGTAGGGGCAGAAGGAGTTCTCCTCTCTCCCAATTACCCCACCAACTATGATAATAACCACGAGTGCATCTACCGCATCACCACAGAGCCGGGCAACGGAATCAGACTAATAGCCGAGAGCTTCGCCCTGCATGATGGTGATTACCTAAAGGTACAGGCACATGCAGGTGTTCTCTCATTCAAATGCATACACACACATACCCAAACCGTAGTTAGCTGAATGGCACCAATCTGATCCCAAAAAAGTGATCAACATGATCAAAAAAGATCTATGTATATCACTCCATGCTTACTGTTGAATGAGTGGTGTTTTACTAGTTGGGTTTCCTCAAAGTTTCCTTGAGGAGAAAATTTGAGTAGTAGACACAGCATAAGCTTATGTCCCTTGAAGCTAGAAAGTTGTGTAGGGTTCCTCTGTAGCTGAATGGATAGAGTACATATTACATGGCCACAGCGCTGCTGTTTTGAATCCAGCTGATGACCTCTGTTGCATGTCAGATCTCTCTTACTCTTTTGCTCATTTACCATCTGCCTTTCATTGCCACTGTCTAATAAGGTTAAAATACCCCAAAAATGATAACTGTCATACACACACACACACACAATACACTTTCAATTCAGGTTTGATCAGCCACTTTATGGGCTTGAGTTCTCTATCTGCTCATTTAACAGGCTTGATTCTGGCTTTCAGCGTGATCTGACTCGGTTAAAAATTGTAAAATCCTTGGAGAGATGGTTTTTCACCATCTATGCTCTAGATCAATGTTCTTGCTGCGGTGTCCCTTCACTGCTGACTGAGCACAGGGAAAACACTCACACCACTGGATGAATACAATATCTCTTTGAAGATATGATGTCTCAGTAGCTGTAGAAATCAGTTGTACTCATCTTTTAGGTAAGGCTTGATTTTGGCACAAGGTGATAATATTAAGTGAATGCTGCTGTATACTCATCCAGGATTTGATTAAAGCAGAATGTCTTGGTAACACAGAGCAGAACATATTTTACACTGTGGCTGTCAGTTTAATGATAGCATCCCTTGACACTACTATATGGTAATTTTGGGAAACAGAAAAGAGGTGTTTGTAATCAGGACAGCCACAGCAATTGACCTGTGCTAAAGTCAAAGTGCCATATTGACAGAACGTGTTCACAATTTCAACTTTGATTGTGAAAGGCTTTGGTGCCCCATTTTAGGACAGCCAGTTATTGGTAAGATGTCCAAACAGCATTACACTAAAATCCTCTCTATTAGTTCAATCAAAACACATAATGATGAGGAGTTGTCATGATTCATAGACCTTCATTCAGGGGTTTATATGGATTCAGACTTGCACAGTGTTACACCTCTGCACTACAAAAATAAACAGGTGTTTCTAAGGCTCATAATTCTTCATAAATTAGCTTTCTCATCTGTGTGCTCTCTTGGATGTTGGTCTGCTCTGTATGCTGTTTAACAGTCTAGTCACCAGCCTGCAGACAGCCTCTAAAACGGCCTCAGTTCACAATGTTCCATAGCTGTCTGAGGCCTCAGGGTATAGTTTAGTCTGTATGTGGTTAGAGTGTATCATCAGTATTAGACCTTAAGCATTGGCCGAGCCTATCTCTGTGGTTAGATAGCATCAGCAGTATTGGTGGGCTTCTTCCTGACTCTCACTGAGGCTTGACATGTGGTTTTAAAAGGTAGTGATGTTCCCAGTGGGATGGGTGTTAATGTAGATGGAGGCCAAAGAAAAGAAAGCCACTTTATTTTGATATTGGTTTCTTCCAATGAAATTTGTCCTCTGAATTTAACCCATTCTATTGCATAGGACGAGTCTAGGGTTCAATATCTTGCTCAAGGACACTTCAACATGCTTTCTGAAAGAGCCAATCAAATGATGATCAAACATGCCACCTTCTGATCACTGGATGACCTTGTACTACCCCTTAAATTCCTTTGATGGGATTTAAAAGGGGAAAAAAGACTATTGAGTAATGATCTATTAAAGTCCCTCTTAGATAACAGCATGGCGCCTGTTTGCACTGTGCTTTGGACATATTTCTTCATTAAATCATAGCTATGACAACATCAGCTCTAGAAATCATGTTGCATATAGTTCTTCTTTTTATGATAGTATTTTTTGTCACAACAGAAAAGCCAAAACAAACAAGTAGTATTTGAAATATTTTAGTTTAAAAGATAAATATTATAAAATAGGGTAGGGGGATCACTTTTTTAGTTGTTATTTTGGGCAAAACGGAAATACTACCTACCAATTGACAAATTGACTCAAACCAGTTTTGTGTTGTTATGTGTGTTAGCTTGTCACCCCTCTCTGTGGAGAAACTGCAGCAGATCTTAGCTATTGGTGAAAACATAGCTTGATGCTTCAGTGATCTTATAGAGATGACTCTGAGTATTCCCAGGAAAATTTGTTATGGGACAAATACTAAATCTCTGCTTCAGGGGTGATAATCCTACTCTTGAGGAAAACGCAAAGGTTCAGAGGATAGTTGTTGCTTTATTTCTTGCCTACAGAGGGTTTTATGAACGATGTTGGATATTCATGTCTCTTTTTCTTAAATCATTATCCAAAATGCTACTAAAAATATTTATATTTTCTTACACCTAACGTTTTTCTAACATCCCCTGAATATCATGTTTCCCTCATATGCACTGATTAAATATGGCTGTGTGCTGCAGTCTGCCCTCAGAGGAGTTTCATAATTGGCATTTCAGATGGCCTACACAGATACTAGTTACAAAACTCTTGCATGGCAACAAGTGATTTGGTGCTACTTTTAATGTTCACTCTGAGGTGTAAAATGTCTGAAAAATGCACATGGATGGAAATATTTGCAATAAGCAATAATTTCAATCTGTTGATTAAGTTTTTGTTCCTTCAACCTTATGGTGTTATTAATGAACATTGAAGGAGTGTTGGTCTGAGCTGGTGTAGACCGAAATAATTCTATGTCTTTGCATTCTGGTGGAGTGTAGCTATGACCTGACCTTCCCCTGACTAGCTAGCTTTACTGACAGGCACTGGATGACTCACAGCTTCATGACTTGGTAATAGACTGATGATGAATACTACAAAAAGTCCCTGGGAGAGAGAGCAGACACGGTGGGGCGATAAGAGCATAAGAGTAACACAGTCGAATAGAAGAGGGAGAAAAGCGTATGCCAAGACAGAAACAAAAAAGGCAGACATACAAACCATGGACAGACAGATGCAGATGAAAACGGATGAAGAGCAGTGATATCAGTCAGTCGCTAACAGTTCAGAGGCCAGCCTCCCTCTCGGAGACCAGCCAAAAAATGCTAATGAACCCTAACATCAATAGTATCCAAACCTGTGTCGGCATGCTAAACCTACAGACCAGCGTGGTCTCTCAGAATCCAAAAGGACTCTCTACTTCCTGATACTGGAAACCAGATAACATACTCCCGTCTGTGCCCCTGACCAAGGCTATAGGAAAAATAACCCGACTTGGTTCCCAGGCACTGCAGCTGCTCACTGCTACTATACAATAGGATGGGTTAAATGCAGAGAAAACATTTTGTTGTATGCATGTACAATGATAAATAAATAAAGGTTCTTCTAATCAGCATTTTAATGTCAGACCTGTCAAATAAAATAATTATGCTTTCAGCTGAACAGATGCAATATGATGATGAAATTTATTCAAATTTGTGTTTGAAATCTAAGAATTAGGATCATAAGAGTGCATAGACAAATCAGGGATTATTCACTTCAATCATTAACTTTCACTCTTGAAAAATGGAGGGAAAGTGTCACATTTAAGTGTTTTGCTCAGTGTATAGGAAAATTCAATGCACAGCTATACGAGACCATGATGTGGAAACTTGTGAGTGAAGGTTGATCACTTTCACATCTGTGTTGTGATTTGTTTAAATTATGTTACCGACCATTCACAAAAGATCTGAGGCATAGCAGATATAGACCTGGAGGCCTTTGCATACTTCAGATGATAGCAGCAAACTGAAGAGACAAAGTTTAATATTCCATGTAGACCTAAATTGTGTTCCTACCAGGTTGTTCTTCAATGAAACATCAGGTGATTTGCCATTATGTGGACCCAGTCAGTGAAAGACCCTTTCATCATTGCCTGAGTCATTGGATTCAAGGCAAAAAAAAACCCCTCAAAATAAGCCTAAGATTCTAGTTAACATCACAGCTGTTGGATCTATATTGCCTCTTTCAATTGATTTTGTTTTATTGCTGTTATCTCAAACCTCAGACCAATTATTTGTTTTCAGCTTTGTTTTTGAAGAATATTGTCCTTTTTGGTGTTTTTCAGATCTGCAATTATTAGAAATAGTTTTCCTACCTTGGTAAAATGTTTTCAGCTCTCATAAACATTGGCTTTGTTTAACAGAGGGGGGAATTATTTAGATCTTGGATGTCTAATGAGTTTTTCAAGAAGGTATGCTTGTCAACATTTCTGGGGGCATGGCATTATAAGGCTATGCCCATTCCATTGGACTTCATTGCAGGGCTAGCAGGGACAGTGTTTTTGACACAACTTCATAACAGTGTAGGTCAGATGTTTGCGCCCTACTCCTTCTGCGCTAACAGTAAAGAGATGCCCATTTTACACGTCACTATTAGTCCCTATGTTGTGGGGATGGATAGAGACTTCGATGGAGCTTGGAGTCATTAAGGCTGGATGCTCTTCCTGATAGCCCCACAATGGGTTCGAGTCCAATGCCTCTGCCTCATCAGTGCTTGGAACAAGCACTCTAACTGTTGAGCTACAGTGGCTCCATCCCTTCTGGGCTAACAGTAAGGGAACTAACATCCATTCTAGTTGAATGTCATGGTGCTAACAGCAATTAAAACCTTTAGGTTAAACTGTCCTGTAAGAGACTGTCTTGAGCATGCATCAAGACATGTCCTGTAACACTTAGGCAAAGTTACTGTATTTTATGCTGTGAGCTAGTGTTGGTTTTAGCCATTGAAGTAAGGGGCTAACCAAACTGATACTCTTGGGAAATATAATTAATTACAGTACTTGACTGTTTTAGTAGATATTCTCAAACCTTGAAGAGAAGAGAGGAACTGAGAGAGGAGCAGAGAAAGACGGATGTTGGAATGTGCAGACATTTTTCTATTAATTTGTGTGGCTGTGTGGTTGTGGGGGGTTATAGAGCTGGTGGTAGTTCTATGGGAGAGGAAGAGATGGGAGGGGTGGCAGATTGTGACAAGTTGATTTATGAGCCGCAGGGCTTTTCATTAACCACGCTGAGATTTACTGAGGGAAAGGGGAAAAAGAGAGAAAGAGAGAAACAGAGAGAGAAAATGAGCACAGTGAGGTTTAGGGGAATAACGCAGAGCAAGAGAATGGGGGACAATAAACTGGGAGGAGAAAGTGAAAGGTGGGGGTGGGTGGTCATATGTGCCATTGAATGTACCATTTCTCTCTCTCTCTCTCTCCATCTCTCAGGTTCGTGCTGAACTGTAGCTCAGTGTTTATTGAGCAGTCACTAGTCAGAATGAAGCTTGTAGTTTATTGCTGTTGGGTGTACTTGATTGTGGGATACTGGTTCCTCTTTTCCAATACACAGCATGTAGAGCATGTGCCACTTTGCCAAGTGTAGGCAAACTTTGGAAAAACTTATCACTACTGGGGGACATCCTCAACAGTGGATCAGCCGCTCTGGAACACTCACTTCTTGGAAGACAAATCATTACTTGACTGTATGTTGGTCATTATTCAGGAAGGAAATTCTTCTCTGTCACGTTTCCTATTCACAAAAAAGGAAACGCATAAAAAAGACTTTAATGCTTAACATAATGGGTAGCTAAGTGGTAGAGTGAATACTTTGGGAGCTGAAGAACCAGAGGCAGCAGGTTTGAACCCACCATGGGGCGTCAGGAAGGGTATCCAGCCTTAATCCCCCCAAGCTCCATCTAAGTCCATGTTCACCCGGGGACTAATCATGGCACATAAAATGGGCCTCTCTCAAATCAAGAAATTGATTACAATACCGCTTTATAGTCCAAGACCCAATTTCCGATAAGCAGTTAATGACAGGGGGCCTCCGATGGCTTAGGGGGTTAAGGTGATGTTCATTGCATCTCTGCATCATGCAGTTGGGTGTTTGAATCCCGGTTGTGCCATTTTCAGCCGGAGGTCCGTAGTTAGTGGGTCATAATTGGCTAAGCCTCACATGGGTATAAGGGTTAGGTTGGATAAAGTATTCTGGGTTCACTAGTGTCCCCCTCTGGGTGGTCCAGGCCTCTTGGTTAAGTGAAGGGAAAGTACTCTGCTTCATTCTCCTCTGACGGCCAAGCACTGTGCTTTCCCCACCAGACCATGATGTGTGGACTAGTGAGGGCTAGGGGTCATGTGACTTGGAGGAGACACTTCCTCCTTCCTGTCAACGTTATAGAGGGGCATCAAAGAGACTGAACCAGCAGTAGGCAACACAGGGAATTCAGATGAGGAAAAAGTTGGTTAAAAAAAACCTTCAACAGCTAGAAGAGCTTCAACGTGTTGGCCAGTTAGTAGCAAATGAGAACAGTTTTAAAAGATCTAGATTTATAGCGGTGATCAGATTTGTCCGATCTCATTTAGTCTTAAATGAGAGGAAAGCATCTCTACATACTCCATATTCAGGCTTGACAGGGCTTTGACATGAAGCTGAGACCCCCACACTAAAATAAGACTCTTCTCTTTAGACATTGAAGATGCGTCCTCAGTTTCCCGGTTCCTGGCTTCTCCATTGTCACGTGTCTGATCACATCTCAGCTGGCATGGAGACTATCTATACTGTGACTGAAAAAGCACCCCGGAAAGGGATTTTTGGCTAAACACACACATGCTGGACAACGAACACACATTGAATAAAACTGACTGTTGGTATATCGAAGTCTCTTTTTAATGTTTTCTGGGTTTTTTTGCAGCTTTGTTTTGAGTCACTGGAGAAACCACTTCATCCAAGATGAACCAGAGTGATAACAACCTCATCATGTGTCAGAATTGTACAAGTTGATTGTCTCGGTTGCATAAGTGTGCACACATTTGGATTGGCAGTTATCTGCAACAGTGTTTCTTAAGTTATCTCTAATTAAATGTTCTGGTTATTTCTCACAATTCTGGAGCATGTGGTCAGATGGCAAGTCAACAGCCACTTCTGTCCGGTGAATGTCCAGCCTCAGTTTAGGGATTAATCTTACAAAAAGACCTTTGGCAGATAACAAGTATATTAGAATTTTTTGATTCAATTTTTAGACAGATAACATTGAGAAAATATTATTATTATCGTTATTATTATTAGTAGTAGTAGTAGTCGTAGACAACATGGATAATAGTAAGCCCAGCTAGCTTAAACTCCTGTACAATAAGTAGTGCTATTATTTCTCATCTTCTAACCTGACTAGAAAATCAGAGAGAAAAGATGTCTGCTTTATAAATGTAAGTTGAAGTGGGCAGGCTATACTTTTTGTCTCTATGGCATAAATCAGCCCAACATCTTCAGCCAGTGTACATACATTCATCCTCTGTACGCTGGCGGCATAATCCACTCCCAGTGATACAGCAGCTGCCCGTATGCACGGTGGTGGTAACGGCACCGTGCAATGGTTCTCTGACTCTGAGGAGGAAATCCCCTCCTCGGGATAGGGTGGAATATAAATGGCTCAAAGTAACTTCGGAAATATCTACAGAAAAAAAAGAAAAACCTCAAGTGGAAATGGAGAAGCCTAAAAGATGCAAGAAAAAGTTGTATTCACTCAAGATGCTTAATGATTCATAACCGAGTAAGAAGATATCAGCTTTTGGTCCGGAAATCAGGCCGGAGGAACAATAGCCTGTCCCATTTGTCCTCAACTTGTTTGCGTCTCCTGTATAGGAGATGTGCATTTGTAGTTCTACAGTTTGGAGTATGCATGAAAAGTGAGTTGGATGGAGAAACTTAATGATACTTGAAACTACAGAAACTACAGTTCCAACTTTTGACCACAGAATGGTGCTGTAGACCCATCATGGCTTGAGTTAATTTTTCTGCTGTGAAGAATTAAACGGGGGTAGGGGAAGGATAACTCCTCGGCTATCATCCCTGGCTGTCGGCTGCACTGTAATTTCCAGGGTTCGAAGGAGGCTTGCTACACTGTGCCCTGCTACCCTTAAACCCCACCGGAAGGAATGTGTGCCCCCCCCCGGTGAAACACATACCTCGGTACTGCTTGAAAGATGATCAGATCAATCACTTGATTGTTTTAATTTATTTCTATGTTTGTTTGGTTTTTTTTACATTATATTTTCGATGTGAAGCATTAATCCATGCTCTCACAAGTCACATGTTTAACTGTCGTCTGCATAGATACAAAAGCCTTGAGGGAGGGACCCTCTCCCCCGTACTCCACTCGGGGTTGTATGGCAGATGGGAATATTATAAAAAGTGATTTTATTCTATTGGAAAACATGGTTTAATTCCTTTCAAAGTCATGTTGTACTGGTTGCATTTCACAAGATATGATCTTAATCCACATTTCAGGTATGTTGCTGAGATTACCGGTATGTGATTATTGTAAATAGTACCGTGGGGGAGAATAAGAAAGAAGGGGGGGGTGTTGAAGCATGCACAACAATCCAGGTAAGGGAATCACAAAAAGGTGAATCGGTTGTCACTCCTGTAATAACTGGATTATTCTGACCCACCTGGACTTGTGGTTTCCAGTGGCCGGTGGAGGAAACGGGTAAGTACTGACTCATCCTGACTGCAGGTTATGCATTGGTACACCGTACCGTAGCTCAGGACTGGGAATGTTCAAGAGAACTTAAGTGTGTGAGCACTGCGAGGCACTTATTTCATTGTGATTCATTCTTTTTTCTATCTAGACATTTGCAATTGTCAAGATGATCTGAATCACCTCTGATTGATTCAACACACACACACACACCTTAGTCTGGATCAGTTTCTAAGCAGGCATATGCAGTCCTCCATCAGCTGGCTTGGAAATCCAATTTCAACACTCGCACCGTGAAATGTTGACGGTGATTCCGACTGTGACACAGAGCTGTTCTCAATCCCAATGAAATGATAACTGTTAAGTCACCCCCAGCTAACGTAGCTCCATTACACCCTTTCTCACCAATACCTATTATGGCTCCACCAGACTGCCCTTCCACTACCAAAGTGTGGTGTCTTCACCCGAGTCTTCAACCTATGGCCACTCTACCTCTCTCCATTTCGGAACCGTAAAAGCAATACCTATGAATTCAAACCAGGCACTACGGCGATAAAGCGCCAAAGCAAAATGTTCGGTTAATATTCAAAAATTCAAAAATGGCTTTATTGGCATGACGTAATATGCTCCTGACCAAGAAAATAGGGGGGAGAAAAAAAAACAGTTGGCCCACCGGCCACTGCTTCTGCACAATAGGAAGGGTTAGATGCAGAGAACACAATTTGTTGGTACAGTGATAAATGAATAAAGCTGTTGCCTCTTACGCTTCTTCCTCAGATCCCATGGCACTTATGACCGAGAGTAGAGATTCCCCCGGTGTCCTGGATCAATTCCCAAGCCTGGCTCTCCATCTGTTCACCTGATCATCCCTCTGTAATTCACTCGAGGATTCCTCCCCCATCCGCCTCTAACGGATGTTGTGAGCGTTCTGGTTCAAAATGGCTGCCCTGTATCACCCAGGTGGGGGCTGTAGATTTGTGATGGTTGAGCTGACCCCCCCCCGACTGTGAAGCACTTGAGGTGTTGTCGAGATAAAGTGCGATACAACTGGTATCCATCATATATGCTGGTTTTTCACCCCCTTTGGGGACCACAGTCTATGTACCAATGAACTTGATTTATCGTTTAATGTCAGCCCTAAACATAACTCAAAATGAACCAGTTCGTCTGATAGAAGCTTCCTATTTTCCTCTTCCTGTTACTGTTAATCTGCTGGTAGGTTGACAGTATTCTGATTTTATTCCGTCCCCAAATCTAAACTGCTTGCTTATTACCGAGTCATGGCTTACCCCTGAGGACCTCTCTCCTCGGATTGAAGCCACTTTGTCAGGCCACTCTCACTTTCATCAACCTGGGTGACATGCACGAGACGGTGGGGTTGCCTTGACCCACAAAAATACCCTCAGGTGCTTCATTATTTATTCAGGTTCCCAGTCCAACAGTTTGGGGTCTGTTAGTGAGAAAGTCCATTATCCAGAAGACGAGTGAGGTGGCCAAACCCTGGTTTCTGAACTTGTCTAGCAGTTTAAGGGAGATTATAGTATTGAAAGTGGACCTAAAGTCAGTGAATAGCATCCCAACGTATGTGTGCTGGGTGATCCAAAGTAAGACAGGGCTGTATGAAGTGCGATTGAGACGGCACCTTCCGTAAATCTGACTTCCGTAGGAGTCTTAACCTACAAGTAAATCTACGTTCTATCCAAGAATCACAAGGGAAGGTTGTGGCTCCTGATTCAGGATCTTGGTGAAAAGCCAAGGTGACTACATGGTGTTGTGAGTCATCTCCACCATGCTAATGGCAGTGTACAGTTTGGTTAACCCATCACTTTTGGAAGAATGCTGTTGGATAAACTGATAAAAATATGCAGTGTGTGTGTGTGTGTGTGTGTGTGTGTGTGTATATGTGTGTGTGTGTATATATATATATATTCCGTGACCTGACACCAGATAAGAGGTTGACGATGGATGGATGGATGGATATATGTGTGTGTGTTTGTGTATATATATGTATGTCTGTATATGTATGTATAGACACACACACAAAAAACTTCTCCAAGGAAACATCCAATGAAGGGGAGAGTGCTCAATAAAAGAGTGAAATAATCCAGTAATTTAAGTAATCTATTAGCCATACATTTGATCTTTGGTGGACAAAACTTTGATTATTCAATCACCCTCGAAATCTTCTCAAAGCACAAGGCATATTCTACCAGTAGTAAAATGTATAACCTATGTTTGTCAGATAAATATTGTATGATTTACAAATCTAAAATATCAATATAAAATAAATTAAATAGCCAGCAGGTGTAGACACAGAAATAAAACAATTCTTTGTTTTTATAAATAGCTAACACCAACAACTTAGTATGCATATACTGTCTATTGTGCCCTCTCCCCATTAGATGTTGAGCATGTAAAGTACATAACATGATAGAAAACACAGATGTCGTGGATGTATACATATCAAATGTTCCTCGTCCTTTGGCCCACTTCTAGCTGACAATTGCATGAAGCATGAAAAAGTTATGTACTGACAAAGACTGGAAGAAATAACCTGAATTACGGGAATTATATTTACAAAATGTCTTCAAGAAATTGACCAATGAAGAAGAGAGTGCTAAACAAAAATAGCGTGAAATAATCCAGTAAATCTATTTATTTGTTTCAATCTTATGCAATACAATGTTGTTTTAAGCTTCACACAATCATCCGTTGCCATATATAAATCCTGCCCTACCTTATGAAGATAACTTTTATTTCTCTAGTTTAGGGTGTGTCTCTTGACTTAGGGTCCATTACCTGACTGTACTCAAGATAAGGTTACTATTCTATATCAGTGTCTAAGCCACCTGCTCCTTCTCATCACAATGATTTTGTAAAGCAGATTTTTTTGATCAGACTTGCTACAGCCTCCCTAGATGCTTAGCTTGTTTGTATTAGAGCTTGTGAATGTCCTCATTCTTCCAATCTAAGCCTTAAATCCATGCTCAACTGCTTTATGTCCATAGAAATGGATCTGTTTGTTACTCAGATTTTCCTTCTCATCATCTCATAGTTATCATGTTAGCTGCACAGAGCAGGACCAAGAGACCCAGAGGTCCATGCCTAAACAGGACATCAGTTTGGAAGAAGAGCCAGGGGAAGCAACTTACCATCACAAGGTGATGCTACGTGCATAGGCACATAGGCTAAGAATGGCTTCACAGTTTCATAATATAAAAATTAGGCATATACATAACACTTTGGTTCAGAGCGACTGATCTGGGAGGGGCCGAGTGTCTTGTGTTGACAAGATACCTATCTGATGATGGACACGCATACATTGGTTGTTTCTGCATATATATCTAAGACCTCTGTGTGTGCCCACTCCACTCATGTCACCATATATGTCATTTGTAGTTTATTTAACTCCAGAGGAGCCTTCCTTCTGTTCTCCGTGAACATAAGAAATCAACAGCAATCAAAATACAGCAATATTCCTTGAAGTAGAAACTCTACGTTTGCTTCTTTTATCTGCTGGGATTGGTGTGCATATATGCACATCATATAAATGTATGAGATATTGCAAATCCTACAATGAGTCTGTTCTTTTTATGTTACTGGTGATGTCCTTTCTAGATTGAGAACAGGATGTCACATATCCAGTCTTTGTCTGAGAATGACCTGCTAACATTAGGAGTTGAGGAGGATCAGGCAAAGGAGGAGCCAGTGACACAAGGACTGGACAGAAACGAAGAGGATGCTAAGGTACAGTCGTGGTTTTTTGCTATGTGTCATATATCTCAAGTGGAACAATATTGGAATTACACAAGTATGATTTTTCATGAGAATTAATATTTGTGGTACACATACTTTTCTGAGTTTAGCTGAAACATTTGTGAATCTACTTTCACCAAGATTATCACCAAAGACAAACGACATGCCGGAAAAGGAAACTGTGACATAACATAGGGCTAGTTTATGCAGATGAGAGTGTTGATATGAATCCATATATAACGAAGCCTTGCTTGGGAATATCTAAAGGGTTTATACTGTTCTACATCTTTCTCCTGAGAAATGCAACTGATTCCAAGCATTGCTGTCCGATAGTTAGCTCACTCCGTTTATTATTTATTTAAAATTGCAAGCATTGAATAAGATTTATTTGGTCACTACTGTTTTGGATTTTTGGTTGATTATTTTAACAAAAAAATTCCAGTGGTGGTAATAAATTTTCCTTACCATCCATCAGACCTTTGAGGTGGAGGAGCCTAGTTTAGAAGTTAAGGTGGAATCAGAGAAGGATGTGGCAGAGCCAAAAGCAGAAGCTGTGCAAGACCCAGAAAAGCAACATTTGGAAGCGTCCGTTATTCAAGACAAATATTCAGACTCCTCTGAGCCCTTGCTTCCATCCTCTGGTCCTACTCCTGCCATTGCCGTTGAGCCTGAAGACCACCCTATTATTCCTACTTCCCAGGACATTACCCTGAATCAGTAAGCTATTGATAAAGCAGCTTCTTTAAATCCTGTTTTTCCCCTCTGTTGATGCTCAGATGGCTCAAATTTCTTAAATTTATCCCAGCCATTAGACTTGACAACAAAATAAATGCATTGTCTTGTTTCTATGGGAATAGATTGGGACTTTTTGTAAACATAAGAATGAAAACAAGGATATGTGCCTTTCACCAGTGTGTCAGATGCTGTTGTACTTGATGTTGATGCACCTGAGCTCAGTGATGATGACCCAGGCCCAGTTGACTGTGAGGCAGGGGAGGTAAACCCATATGACAAAGAAAGGTGGGTGTACTTGAACCATCACTCTGTAAAACTAGCTAAAGAGAATCTAACAGATCTGGGATCTTTCTTACTTTAATGTTGAAATTAACACAAATATTGGCAGATGTAGCTCATTAAGGGGTTAAGAATAACATGATTTACTGTGATCAATTCCTTTTTGACTGTAGGCAAGGATAAACCAATGTTCACTTTTATGTGCTGATCTTTTTTATAACTCAATCCTACTATACCAACCTCATTTGGAATCATGCAATTTGGCTATGGTTATCTTTTGTTTCATCAGCAGTCCTCCTGTCATTTTGGAGAACACTTCAAATGCGCACACAGCAGGAACCCAAGCCCAACTAAGCCCATCCCTGAGTCCTCAGACTGGTCATAGCACCCAGCCTGTAGGGTCCAACACATCACACATGCTAAAGGAAAAGGTGTGTCTAGATGACAATTAACCTGGTCGTCAATTATCTTTACTTGTTTCTCATTTTTGTGAATATGTCTACATTCCTATTGATTTCCAACAGGGGTTGAGCTCTCCCATCATCTCAGACACAGATTCTAGTGTGGGTAACAAAGGGGATCCAGAAGACATCCCCACCTTTGATGAGTGGAAAAGGAAGATGATGGAGGATGAGAAAGAGAAGAGTAAGACTTGTAGCTTAAAAACTTTTACAAAGCACCACTGGTGCAAAAAATGAAGTTTTCTGTAGTTTTTATGTACTTATTTGATTGTCTTGTATGTCAGCCGTTGCAGGTTCATATCCTACCGCATAGCTTGGTAAATGTGGGCCATTCATTGTAAAGCACTTTGAGTGGTCATTAGACTAGAAAAGCACTATGTAAGAACAAGTCCATTTGCCATTTATGTAGATTGAGATAAATCATAATAGCTAAATATGCAGCATCAACATCTCTGATCTCAAAACTGGCTTCATATTTTTGTATGTCTTCTTGTTTTTTCCCCCTGTAGCTCAGGCTACTCATACTTCTACCAATGGAGGCTCTGTTCCTGCTAAGAAGATGCAGAAGAACTTTAATAACTATGCCTCAGTGGAGTGTGGAGCCAAAATTCTTGGGGCTAACCCAGAGGCCAAGGTATACATAGTAGTACAATTTAGACAGCTGTCAGCAGTGGATTTTGCCAGATTTATTTTTGAATTTGTGAGCATATTCTTATTTATTGATTTATTTCACATAGAGCACTGCTGCCATATTGAAGGAAAATATGGATTTGTACATGCTAAACCCTTGCAGCAATAAAATCTGGTATGTGTAACGTATTTATTTCCTCAATCAGATACCATTATGTCCTGTTTGCTTTCAACAAATTCAGAAAGACTAATTTATATCTCATTTAATTATCTCAGGTTCATCATTGAGCTATGTGAGCCTGTTCAGTTGAAGCAGCTGGACATTGCCAACTTTGAGCTATTCTCTTCCACTCCCAAAGACTTTCTGGTCTCCATTAGTGATAGGTATGTACAGGAGTAAGATGAATTTCATGAAAAAAAATGATACGACAAATAGTTGAGTTGGATTGTTGTTCTTTAAACACCACTGCAACAAAATAATTAGTACACATTGGGGCCTGATAAATGTATGATTTTAAAGACTGATTTTGATATTTAATTTAAGATTAAAAAATCTGATAATAATATATAATCTGATATTCATTCCTGTACTGAATTAATCTGCTTCTTTAGATACCCAACCAATAAGTGGCTTAAGCTGGGAACCTTTCATGGCAGAGAGGAACGAACAGTCCAGAGCTTCCCACTGGATGAGCATCTATATGCTAAATATGTCAAGGTGAGCACAGCCTCTTCTCGGGTCCCTCAATTGCTGCAACTGTCCATTTGCTTTATTCTATGCTCTTGTGTGGACTGTCCTTTGTGGTGTGTCATTGAATATTTAGATCTATCAATTAGAGTTAGGTTGGTTTCCAATATTACCTATCCAGTGTACAAGCTGAAACTGGGTTGATGTTGTGGAAACCAACTGAACCAGCATTTGTCATTATAAGATGATCTGGCTAAATAAAAAGTCGCCAACCTCCTTAACCTCTGCCAATGGCATAATGACAATAAATCCAACTTGTATTTCAGTAGTAATAAAATATGACAATGTGATCAATATGATACATAATATTTAATCAATATATAACTTATTTATAAACTGCCTAATAGGGCCACTAGTTTCTGAGAGGCTATGCTTAATTTTAGTGTTGAGTCAAGGCCAGCATCGAGGAGATCAAATTTCAGTTCTCTCAAGTTGCACTAGGCTGGAGTCTATATGTGCTGTTAAATTTTGTAATTTACTGAGGCCTGTTTGTTTATAGATAACATTTTGATATTCTATGAAGTTTCACTTGGCCGAAGTCTTGTTTTGTTCGTTATTCAGATGTTAAGGTGAAGAAAAATTCAGTTGAATGGTTGTCAGGTCAATTCCCTTTGTATAGCCCACTATCACAAATTATGAATTTGCCTCAATTGGCTTTACACTGCACAACATCCTGTCCTTAGACCCTCACATTGGACAAGAAACAACTCCCCTAAGAAAGAAAAAAAAATTACTGGGTGAAAAAATAGAAGAAAACCTCAGGGAGTGCAACAGAGGAGAGATCTCTCTCCCAAGACGGTTGTGAAAAACAAAAACACATTGAACCCTGGCATAGCTTAGGAGTTAGAATGGTTATCTAGTAATGTTATGATTAATAGTTCCAACCTCAGCTTCGACAGAAACTGTGTCAAAAGTGACCTTGAGCAAGACACTGAACCCCTAACTACTCTCCGGCACTTAAGGTGCTTACTGCTGCTAAGCAATAGGATGGGTTAAATGCAGAGAACACATTTTGTTGTATGTGTGTAAAGTGAAAAATAAATAAAGCTTCTTCTTCTTCTTGTGTCACTCAGCTTTCCTCCTGTGGCGGTGCTCCTCTTCCCTTTCTTCTTCTAATTTAGTGTTTATTGGCGGTTGGCAAATCAGTTTAGAAGGGTATTACTGCCACCAGCTGGACTAGTGTTGCTACACTGTCACTCATTCTCATTTGTAATTCAACTAGTGAGTATTAGAATATTAGTTTCCCAGGTGTAGTGTAAAAAGCAAATAATACAAAAAGGACTTTGAAATTAAAGCTTGAATCATTTACCAATCATAATGTAGAAGAGCCTGTGCTGCTGACATTTCAGATCTGTCACCGGCAGCACATTCATGTATTTAAGGTTTAAATTGCAACTCATTTCTAAAACAAGCCAGTTAAGCATGGGATGTATCTAATTTTCTGGGACGGGTAACAGCTAAGACTGACAGATGATGACAGCATTGCTGACCTGTGTATTAAATCAAAATCAACTTAAACTTCTTGGTCCTTTTTGCATGTATATTTACATCTCTTTAATGTTTCTCTCTTTGTTTTTCCTGCTTCAGATGTTCACCAAGTATATAAAGGTTAGCCCACCTTTCTTGTAGAACTATGAATGAATTGAGGAAAGAAGGTGAACATATATGTGGTTTTGTTTTTTGTTAGTTTTGTTTTGGGTTTGTTTTTGTTTTTGTTTTTTGTTAAAAAAGAATCAGGCCAAATTGACTGCTGTAATCCTTCAAGATTCAATTAAAATAACCAAGACTATACACTTTTGACCAATCAGCTATATTACTGGATGTCAGTTTATTTAACATTTCAATTAAATGATATATCCAGATAAATGGAATCAGATTTTTTGTGATTTCTCTACCTGCCTGGATTGTTGAGCATGCATCAAGATGTGTATTTAACATGTACTGTCAAAGTCCTGTTGTAGCTTCAAATTGTGGTCATTCATATAGTCTTGCCACCACCAATAACTTCTGTCAAAGCTCACCACTAACTTTTTAAATTGAATTCAATGTGTTAATTTTATACTCAAAACTAATCATACCTGTGCCTTTCGCATTTTGCAACCTAATTTTTGTGGTGTGTGTGAATGGCCTGGTGCAGATGTCTTCTCTACAAGTTCATAATTTATTTTAATGCTTTTCAGGTAGAGCTGGTCTCTCACTTTGGCTCAGAACACTTCTGTCCCCTCAGTCTCATCAGGTGAGCCTAAATCAAATTCCTGGTGTAATTTTAATGTTAAGCTCATAGGATTTAACTCATTACTTTACCCATTACATTATATTAGACATTTTATTGTGGAATTTTATACCATATTATGTTTTATGTTCAAATACTTTGTTTCCCCAAATGATAAATTTTTAAACCTCCTAAAATCAACATGTGGAAGGCAGGGTTTCAAATGAGATTATATACTGGGGGCAAAGCAAAAACTTTGTCTAAATTCACCCATGGCTGTAACTTTACTTGACCACATTTGATGAAATAAAAGATGACTAATACACCTACACCTTGAGCAAGCTGTACCGTGGAAATTGGCAGCTGTTTTTTAAAACCTAAATTTAAGACTGGTCTATGTAGTGAGTAGTCGGGATCATCATTTATTTGAAGCTGTCACATGATGAAATCTTATCCTCACACATTGCTATATTGTTAATCTCAAGGCTGATCATCAATATTCACGGAGTAGTTATTCTCGCTGATAATCAAATCTAGTATATATATCTGACTTTTGCATAATTTCTTATGGTTTGATCCCTGTTAGAATAGTACCATAAACTAATCTTAAATTGGCATAGTCATGTGTTCAAGTAATCCTTGTTTGAGGTAGACTTGGCATTGGCTGCACATTTTATATCAACTGTGTTACATGACATGTATATTAGCTTAGCATGACTCCTAGTGGCCATTAGGGTTCACTTAAATGTCAAACCTTTTTAGTTATAATACATAGTTTTTATTTAGATTATAGCATTCATTTTGAATTAAATTCATTTTTGTACAATATATAGTTAATTTCACCTGCTACCTTAGTATGTTTAGACATTGACCTCCATGTGCTCTGTATATACTGCAGGGTGTTTGGGACCAGCATGGTAGAAGAATATGAAGAGATAGCTTATCCCCCAGAGAGACCAGATGATCAGGATGATGACTTCGGTGAGTGAGTGTGTTACGTGATCAAAATACCATGATTAATGAGGTTCTTGCAGAAATTTCACCCAACACCCACAGGGTCAGTCACAAAAGTGTCCCTTTGGGGCTGTTAGGTGGTGGTTGCAATTCCTCAGGAGATATTGCAAAATAATTTCAAGGATATGAAAAACAGTATCTCTAACCTAGAAACATAGGGTGTGTTTCTTAACATTGTAAAAAATGCTTTTCTATCCTTTCTTTCAAAATTATTTTTATTGGCCCAGTCAAAAACACAGATGATTCAAGAGTTAATCCTCCCCCTCCCACCCCAACTCAGTTGACAATTATGCAAATATATACTTTTCTCTCCTGATACATTTTCATTCTGAAAGCCCTCAAATGAAGGGAAAATGGGAAATGATTATTTGGTATCATAGTTAAAAATGTTATGCTTGCATGCCTGTTAGTGGTCCCCAGTAGAAACCATTGGGTTTCAAGAAGTTGTCACTCCAGTGGTTGAGAAATACTGCTTTAAGGGTTATAAACTGCTTAAGGATCTTCCTGTTGAAATACAAGTTCTCTATCTGCTCTTGGCCACTCTGTTGCCCATCTTACTCTGTACATTATACAGTACAATGTCAGTGCTGTACCTCTGCATTAGTACATGCATGCTTCAAGTGTAGAAAAACATTTGGCTTGACCATTTATGCAGACACAAAGTGCGACACTACCTTTGGATTTTGTAAAATTATTTCTAGATTGTATTGTATGAATATTATTTAAATTTCACTAATGTGGTATACATCCAACAGATTCTCCCTCTGGGTATGTGCCTGGTGAAGAAAAGTCTTCCAAAAATCTGATTGGATCCGCCAAGGGTAAGTTTAGAGAAATATGGATACTCTGTTAATCTAAATCCCCTTTTATCCCAAATATTCGTTTCTGATTATAAATTATACCTGTGTTCATGTTTTTCCATCAGATGTCATTTTGAACATGGTAAATAATATTGCCGTCAATGTTCTTGGTGGAGCCTCAGAGACACAAGGTAAGGCCACCAGATCACATTTTAGCCTCCTATACATACATTATAACAAGATATTTGATTTTGCATCTTCTCTGTATTTGATGGTTATTTATCCAGTTTTTTTTGTCTTCTGCTTAGATTGATGCATTATTTTGATTTGGTGTTTGCTTCTCTAGTTTTCTTATATCCATCATGGCAGACATCGTGGTTACTGGTTTTTTTCTACTTCTGTGTTTCACGTTTAAACTTTAAAGGCAACTTTTCATCCTTGGAAATGAACTTAACAGAGGCGTCCTCACTTGTCGACACCACTGCTAAGACCCTTGACCCTCTGTGAGTATCTGCTTCAAGAACTTAACTTTAACTTAAACATTTATTTCTTCTGTTTGTTGTTTTTTTCCCCTTCATCAGGGGGGGCAATGGAGTGGTCTCTCTCTGTGGTCATTTGATTGTCTGTCCATCACACACAATTTCTTAAAACTTAATTTGGATGAAACACAGATAAATTGTAAAAGAGGTGAATCAGTTCAACTGGATCAGAAGTTTATCAGAAATGTTTCATCACTCAAACAGGCGACTTCTTCAGTCTGAAGTAGTCGCCTGAAGATCGGAAGGTTGCAGGTTTGATCCCCGCACCTGCAGAGAAGTGTGTAGAGGTGTCCTCGAGCAAGACACTGTTCCCTTAACTGCTCTGCTCTGGGACAGATTGGCGACCTATACAGGGTGTACCCTGCCTTTTCCTCAACGAGGACTGAGATAGGCTCCAGTTCCCCACGACCCGATTTCGGATAAATGGTTGACGATGGATGGTTGGATTTAATTTACATGTATAAAGCCCAGAGTGTAACCACAGTGAGAAGATTGGCAGGAATACAGTTGCTCTTTACCTCTTATTATTTCATGGTTTATAGTGGACACAAAAAATAAATTGTCAGCCAGGTAATTGTCAGTTTGCATTGTAATTTAGGGAACTATATACAAAGTGTAATAAATATTGAGCAGAATATTCAATCTGAATAAAGGTGAATTCAAATTATGTGTATTTCCAACCCACATTGATCATTCCATTACAAAGTAAAATGTTTAAATCATGTGCAGAGCTACATTTGCCAATTTGTAATGTTATTTGCTAAGTGTTGGACCCCCCCCCACGATAGTTCATATTATTATTCATATTATTATTCATTTGGTTCGTTGAAAGATCCTTTTAATTTTTTCCCAGGGGTGTTGTTGGTTGCAAATCAATTGCCATCCAATCAAACTATTTTGCTGGAAGAAACTTAATATTTATTATTCTGTATGAGTTCTTAAATTCAGGGTCCTTCTCATTCTTTAGGCCGGACGTTGATGAGCAGGAGGCTTCCCTGCAGTCTCCTAACCCCACAGCAGACACACCTCCACCAGAACCCCATGATCCAGAGAAATCTACACAGCCAGAGCTCCCCATATCTGAGGAAAAGATTGTCACTCCTCTCCTAGATGAGGAGGAACCAATAATTCCCACAGTCATCTTTCTGGACATAGAAGAGGTCTCCGAGGCAGTAAAAGAAAAACATGAGCTGCTTTGGCAACAGCAAGAGAACTTGGACTACTGTGAACCACCCCTTTTATTTTCATCCTCCTCATTTGCTCCTTCATCATGCTCCTGCTCAGCTTCCCTCCAGGAGTATCTCCAGCAGAAGTGTGACCTCCTGTTTTCTAAGCAGAGGAAATGCCAAACTCTGAAAAGAGAGCCAAGTATTCCTTCCCACATCCAAATACACTCAGAACAGCTTTCCCTCTCTCCCTCTGTCTCCTCTGAATCCCAGGTACCCTGCACTGAAATGCATCAGCGCCAGGAAAAAGAAACTGCCTATGGGCAGGATAAGAAAGAGGCCAGCCTCCCAGAGGCATCACATACTCTTGAGGAACTCATACTGACCCAAAAAAACTTCATACCTGAGCCTCCACTGTTGGAGCCCAGTCAGACCACAAATCTTCCCAAACCCAGTGCCACTGAGTCTCCTGCTGCCACACCCACCCTTTCTGTTGAACTTTCTAGTGAGGATCAACTCATCAACCTGACACCAGAGAGGACCAAGGTTGTGCAGATGGAGGAAAAGTATAAGGAGCCTCCACTAAATATTGCCACCTCCGCCCCTGCCTCGTTAAAACTCACTGGTAGTATTTTAGTGGACCAGATCGTGCTCCCCCCAAAAGACGAGAAACCTGCCACCGATGTTTACCCAGCAGGTTTAGATGTCCCAAGCAACATACCAGATATAGACCAGCCCCAATTCCCTCACCATACTATTCCTTCCCATTCAGAACAGCAGCCTGCTCCTCCATCTGTAACTGAAGATAGCAGCAGTACCCTGGAGTCATCTCACCTCGCTCCAGACACAGTTACAGAATCTTTGTCTTCTTATGGACTGTCCTCCAGCACTGACATCAAAGTTGAGGACCTTGTGGAGGATATAATCTTTGCATCATTGAACAACAATGGTCAGCTGCCCCGCCCCTCCTCTCCCGAGTCTACCCCTTCTTCCTCTCCCTCCTCAGAGTTCTATGCAGAGCTGTCAAACGGCATGGAGCAAGGGAACGGGAACCAGGTTCATGGCTCCAGTCAGAAAGAATCTGTGTTCATGAGACTCAACAACCGGATCAAGGCTCTGGAGATGAACATGTCCCTCAGTGGGCGCTACCTAGAACAACTTAGCCAGAGGTAAGAAACAGTCAGGCAGGAGATGCAGGCAAGCGCATTAGCACAACAGTCAAATGGAATGCAAGTCTTCTGATTCTAAAGGGAAAGTTCACCTTATTACCTTATTTTTGGCCTTTTCTCTGTCTATTTTCAACATTGATGGCGCATGAAAAACACCTGTAGATGTTCCCAGTCATTTCTGCATCTCTGGGTTGGCACTGAAACAGTTTTTTCCAGCTTCCAAGTGACATATTACAACATCAGTTGTCTGCCAGAAAAACTATAGCCTAGCAGGTTTTCTAAGTACGCTAATCTACTCTAAACACACTGTTAAAAAATGCATCCCAGTTCTCTCAGCTAAGCTACATTTTTGATGGTGGAAGTGAAGTCCCACAACAGTAGTGCAGAGGGTTTATGCATGATAATATAGGGACTTGTGCGCAATGCATTCTGGTATGTTTAGGCACTGTGGGAAATATGCAGTGCAATATACTGCACAGTGAGGACTTGATCACTTAGATCGACCACATTACTTTTCATGCTGATTACACGTACATAAAACCATTGATGAAATTTCTCTTTAACTGAGCTCAGATCTTAATTGTTGTCACACCATGCTTGATGTTTTCCCCTTCATTCTAACATTCTAGGTATCGAAAACAAATGGAAGAGATGCAGAGAGCGTTCAACAAAACTATCATTAAACTCCAAAACACTTCCAGGATAGCTGAGGAGCAAGTGAGTGATAGAGGGAAGCAAATATGGGTCCACAAGAGTTATTTCACAAAGAATGTTTTTTTTATACAATATGCTCATCAGAATATTCAATTTCCATTTTGTGATCAAGCAGAATGAAATATAAACATAGATCCAAAATGGTCACACAACTGTGTAATTGCATTCTTTTCAAATCAAAGGAATCTTTCTTCAGACTGTTGGTTTTGTACACTTTCCAAATATCTGCAGGTTTATTTGTTGATAGTATCTTATCATTCCTGATTACTGCAGATGTATTCAAGTCTTCTGTTTGTTTTTTTTTTGTTTTTTTTGTATGTTTTGCATCTGATTGTCAGCCTGATTTATCTTGTCTCCCTGCAGGACCAGCGGCAGACAGAATCCATTCAGTCGCTGCAGGGTCAGCTGGAGAATGTGACGCATCTTGTTCTCAACCTGTCGATCAGGGTCAGCCAACTGCAGACTGAGGTACATACAAATATCTAGGCAGAAAATGTTTTTCTTTTAAATCAATGTGCTTTAATTTTTACTCTCTAAACATTACCAAGGTATATGAAGACTTTAAAACACCATTCGAGGAGAACTTTAGTAAACAGAACTACAACTTGTTTTGAGTCCTGTCTCATTTTTACATTATCTCATTTAGCTGATGCTTTTATTTTAAGAAACCAAAAAAGAGCATCAACAATTAGCAGATATATTTATGTCACCTACAAGGGGCTGCAGTAAGTAAGAGGTCGAGGTACACTTTGGGAACTGACAAGCCAGATGTTGCAGGTTAGAACCCACCACGGTGCATCAGGCAGGGTATCCAGCCTTATTTCTCCCGGGATCCATCAAAATCCGTCTCCACCCCGACAACATGGAGACTAATTGTGACATAAAAAACTCATATTTGTGAATGACAATATCATAGCCAAGAGTGTATATCTGGTATAATTGGTGTTTAAGGGAATATTGTCAATAGCGACACATGTAGTTTGGGGTTATAAAGTATCTGAACACTTTCCCAAATTCATATCACAGTCATCACTCAAAACCCATCTGTAGGTTAAAGTAGTATTGGAAAACATTTGATTTTTCTTAAAGAAAAAATGCAAGTCTCCTGCCCAGATTGAGAATGGGAATTAATTCCACTATTTTGGGGCCTGATGAGAGAACATCTTGCTCTAGACTTTGGCTCTTTACATGTGGGCTTAAACAGCAGTCTTTCAGATGTGAAAGGGCAAGCAAGAGAGTAGAGTTATAATGCTATTAAATGCTCTTCTTAAATGTATTGATAATGCCTCTGAAAGTTTTTAGATGTTCTTTGAATGTCTTCAGCAATAACTGGCACATAGAGTAGAAGACCAAATTTCCTCTTAATGTGAATTACAGCTCCCTGTTTATATTTTATGCTCAATCCCTTGGAAAAGTTTCATCCTTAACATTGTGACATCATACACTGCAATGTCTTTGCTAATAATCTGCTGATAATTGATGGTGCATCTCTTAGGTTTCAGACAGACAGAATTACCTGCTCCTGTCTCTGGTGCTGTGTCTGTTGTTGGGGTTGTTGCTGTGTGCCAACCATTGCCGCATGTCAACTATGCCATCAGCTGGAGAACCAGAGCTGCCAGTATCCAAGAGTTACAGCTATTGCTGTCCTGAAAGGTAGTCAGTCAACTCTATGCAGGTTGCTGTATACATTTTGTTGTGAAAAATGATAGGATATTGAAATATATATTACAAAATAAAGTACAGCCGAAGAGAAAAATCTAGAAGATGTTTCCTTCGCAAAAACTAACCCTGATAGAAAATGTGAGGCTATAGAAAATAGGGTACATTTCAAAGAGCAATGGGTAGCTTTGTATTTACACTAGCCCTTGAGGTTACCACTAATGGCTTCTACTCATTCAGTACTAATTGATAGGGCTATTTATTTAGGACATCGAAGCTAGAATCTTGAATTATCAGAGAGGTGTAGATCATATCTTAACAAGTGTATTATATCCTTCTGTGCTTTTGTCCCCTTTATAATGACAATTTTGTGACCAGGCAATTTTCTTCCGGTGATGATTTGGGCTTGAAAAGGAGAGCATCATATCCACTGCTACACTCAGTGTCCTTCCAGTTGCCTACCACTGAAGGTAAGTAACTTTGTAATTGTTGTTCTTTGTAAATGCATAAAGGGAGATTAACCTGGAGCATCCCTTGACATTTTTTTCTGATACATTTCTTTCTGGTATATTATTTGACCCCTAAGCCTATTTTTTGTATTTTGAGTGCTGAAATACCTTTCAAATAAGCTGTTATGGGTTTTTTAAACAACATTTAGATACAATCGAGAAACATTCATTCTTGAATTAGAATCTCCACAAGTCAAACTGGAGGCAGAGCTGACAGAATGCCTGCATGTTTTGATAAGAAGGTGATCTATTAATATTGATATGTATTTAAGTCACTTTTAAAGATTAGTCTCAGTTGAGGAAATAAGATTTTTAGTTCACGAAAAAAATAATCAAAAATTGCAACTGGAATGAGGTTTACTTGGTATTGACCAGTTGAAAATAACAGTGAAATTCAGGCCTCACACCCAATGAAATTAACTTTAAACCCAATAAAATATCTTTGTCATTTTGCTCACAGGTTCAGTAGCCTTGTCTACAGAGGAGACGCATTCTCCAGGTAATAGAAAGGTGCGTATGGTGTTTCAAAATTTTACATTGATTATTGTTGAATGGTGGCATTGTCAGATTATATTAGATGTCTGAGGAGTGAAGAAGTATACTGGTACCAAATTTCAAGAATAATGGAGATGTGCAGAGCTTTAGTAACTACAGAAGTGAAAAGTTGATCAACCACACCATGAAGATGTGGGAAAGAGTAGTGGAAGCTAGATTAAAAGGAGAGGTGATGATTGATAAGCAGCAGTATGGTTTCATGCCATGAAAGTGCACCACAGATGTAATGTTTGCTTTGAGAATGTTGATGGAGAAATATAGAGAAGGCCAGAAGGAGTTACATTGTGTCTTTGTGGATCTAGGGAAAGTATACGACAGGATGCATATGACAGGTGAATATGATAATGAGGTATGTAAGAATGGTGCAGGATATGGGGCAGTGGGACAGTGGTGAGGTGTGTGGTAGGAATGATAAAGGGGTTCCGGGTGGAGGTGGGATTACATCAAGGATTGACTCTGAGCCCAATTTTTTGGCAATGGTATTAGACAAGTTGATGGATGATATCAGACAGGAGTTGCCGGGGCAATGATGTGTGTGGATGACATTGTTAACTGTTGTGAGATTAGGGAGCAGATTGAGGTGGGCCTGGAGAGGTGGAAGTGTACACTGGAGAGAAGAGGAACGAAAGTCAGTAGGAACAAGATGGAATACATATGCATGAACATCAGGGAGGACAGTGGAATGGCAAGGAGGTGGTGAAAGTGAATGAGTTTAAATACTTGGACTCAACAGTTCAAAGTAACAGAGTGTGTGGAAGAAAGGTGAAGAAGCGAGTGGAGGCAGGGTGAAATGGGGGGAGAATGAGCGTCAGGAGTGATGTGCAACAGAAAGGTACCAGCAAGAGTGAAAGTGAAGGTTTAATCAGAATCAGTTTATTGGCTGTATAGAGTTTCATATACATGGAATTTGACAGTGGTTTCATGGCTCTCACGTTTACTTCACATAGAATGACAATACAACAACACAACTATTTTCAGATATATACAAGATTTACTATATACAGACAAAAATAAGAGGTAATAAAGCTGATGGCATGGTGCAGCAGCAGTTAACACTGTTCCCTCCCAGCAAGAAGGTCCTGGGATTAAATCCCATCCCAGGTTATTTGTGGAGTTTGTATGTTCTCCCTGTGTCTGCATGGGTTTCTTCCAGGGGCTCCAGTGTCCTCACACAATCAAAAAGACATTCATATTAGGGTTAATACTTCCGACTGTGCCCCGGAGCAAGGGCATATGAAAAAGAACTGGATTTGGTCCCTACAGCTGCTCGCTCCTCCTGTACAATAGCATGGGTTAAATGTAGAGAATACATTTTGCAGTATGTATGTACAATGAGAAATAAATACACATCTTCTGTGGTGGAGAGAATGTATCAAAGATATTGAAATAAGTGTTTGCAGGTTACTTACATACATGCCTGACGTAGATTGACATGATCGAGCATGCGGGTATGCCTACTATGTACAGTAGAGTATATACAAGACAATTGGTTGAAATTTAACTTAATTTGAGTGACAGCCTAGGGAGGAAACTGTTTTTATATCTGGTTGTTTTGGTGTAGAGTACTCTGTAGCACCTTCCTCAGGGGAAGAGTTGGAACAGGTTGTGAGCAGGGTGTGATGGATCTGCAGTGATGTTGCCTGCCCGTTTCTCGGGATTAGAGATGGATAAGTCTTGAATAGAGGGCAGGATGCCATTACAAGATGGCAGTGAGACCAACTATGTGGTATGGTTTTGAGATGTGACACTGATGAAAAGAGAGGAGGCACAGCTGGAGGTTGCAGAGTTTAAAAGGCTAAGATTTTCATTGGGAGTGAAGATGAAGGACAGGAGTCTGAAAATGTATGTTGGAGGGACAACTCAATTTGGACAATTTGGAGACAGTAAGAGAGGCCAGATTGAGATGGTTTGGACATGTGCAGAGGACAGATGCTGGTATACTGGGAGAAGGATGCTGAATATGGAACTGCCAGGCAAGAGGAAAAGAGGAAGAGCAAGGAGGAGGTTTATGGATGTGGTGAGGGAGGACATGCAGGTGGCTGGTGTTGCAGAGAAAGATGTGGAAGACAGGAAGAGATGGAAACAGATAATCCACTGTGGTGACCCCTAACGGGAGCAGCTGAAAGTAATAGTAGTTGTAGTAGTGTTGTTGTCAGATTAAATAAGTCTTCTGTTTTTTTTTCTTCTCTTTCCCTTCTACCCACTCCGAATGCAGAGGCCCTGCAGTAAACCCAGAGTGGACACTCTGAAACCCTCCTCCTACAGTCTTCCAGAGTTCTCTAATGGGGCCATTGAATGTAACGGCGTGCCTGTTCCCACAAATTCTCCATCCCCTGTGAAAGGATTAATTCACCCTTCCTTCAGAGACTCACTGACAGAGGGAAGCTCCGAGGGCTCCTCTCAGTCGGATGACCCCTCCTTCTGTGGCATCACCAAAGCCTGCACTCGAATCTGCGAGGGCCTTCCCACACCCAAAACGAGAGCAGAGAAACGGGCATTAAGACGCAGGCGTCCTAAGTCCAGTTGCACAGTGGTGGATTTGCTTCATGCTCCCCGGCAGCAAAAGAGTGCGTCTTTGCCCATCTCTGCCTTCCAGGACCTTGTGAGTAGGAAAAAGGAGCAGAGCTCTAGGACATTTGGGGTAAATGCTGCTCTTTCAGGTTCTGTCTGACGTGGGAAAAGACTTGGAAAATCTATGCTCTTGTTCACGGACTCAATCGCTCCTAAAAGGAGGGTGAACATGTTTTTCTGTAGCCATAGGCAGCTGAAAGCTGTGACAAAGGACAATCCCTTCACTGTTAGCTTTGATGTTTTGATTCTTTTTAAAAAAAAGCTAAATCCTTGTCAGACTTTTATATTTGTTATGCCCCCCTACCAATGAAAGGTTTTCCCATCTTACCATTAAAAACTCATGTTGAGTACATTTTGACTCCTATCATAAATTTTCTTCAAGGGAATTCAATACAGTTATTTCTATATAGATCTTAGATTAACTACTTTCACCATCTCTGATATACATTTCAATGTTACATATTTTTACTGAAGTAATTGCTCCTCTCTGAAGTGAAAAAGGGAAAATCGTGTATGCTATTTAAGGCTTTTTTAAAGACACATCTTTCTGGACCTCCCACAGTTTAAGCAGGCAGACGAGGGCTAATGTAAATTGTGTTAAGCTAATAGAGATTAATATAAACAATATCCTATTTAATTACAGATGCCTAATGTATAAAAGCATTGAGATTTACCTCTATTCTGTATTGACTGCAGCCTGTGGTGGGATAGAAACTGGAAATGAGGTGTATCCTTAAAACTTGAGAAACACTTATGGATTAAGATTTGTTTTTAGTTGTCACAGTCTTAGCCACCATGTTTTGAGGGTGGACATGGACCTAGATGGAGCGTGGGCGATCAAGGCCAGATGCCCTTCCTGATACCCCACAGTGGGATTCAACCCACAATCCCTGGCTTTTCATTTCCTGACACATGCTCTACTGTTAAGCAACCACACCCCCCTGGTTGAGTAACATTTCTGCATAAAACTACAAAAATCTGAAGAAAAACAACAGGAGCTCAAAAGCCCCTCTCAAGTAACATGTTGTCCCAAGGAGTTGAATTTATACAACAGCATTGCAACTATTTCTTATCTGTGCAAGGCAAATGGATATGAGACAGAGAAAGGGAGATGTGACAGTCATCTACAGTTCCACATGCATCAATCTCCATCTCTAAATAAAGGCCTGGCTCAGTCAGCGATATCAGACTGGAGTTTTAATCACACTGTCAGCATGGCGAACCATAACTAGCCTTATCACACTGAGATGCTGTGAAATTGCAAGACAGATGGACGACCACTGGGAGACCTAGAAGACAAAAAAAAGTACTTAATGAGATTGAAGAGCAGCTGCTTTTGACGATGTCCTTCATCGATGCCAGCCATCTGGAATTACATGTGCTTCTTCAAAGAGCAGAAGGCGTGGAAGTCTCGGCAGAGGGACTTAAAACTAAATTAAAAGTCAAGAATCTCTTCACCCTAAAAGGGAGTCACAAGGCTTAATTACTTCTCACATGGATGAGTGTTTTCTTCTGCGATATCGCTTCTCAACAGTAAAACAATGAACCAGCAGACAGCGGGAACAGGCATAAAAACAAAACAGCATGCCTCCTATCATACCAGGAAAACTCCACCAGGGAATGACACCGTTAAAAAACAACAACCTGGGCTAACATGGTAGGAGCTACAGGGAGCTGGCCGAGGTGCCGAGCAGGTCAGCAGCTCCGTCCTTGGTTCCGAGCACCAACCACCTTCACGCAAATCAAGAGTTATTTCCTGTCATGCCATTTTCTTTGCAGTCACTGCAGGGGATCTTCAAACGGAATATAAATGAATACTTTGTTTCACTCGATAAAATGCTGCGAGGGGTCGTTTGTCCTAAAAAAAAAAAATGGAAGCAAAAATGTTGATTAATTGGATTTATAAATCACGATTGGCGTTTTGCACTGGTGTGTCGCAATAAGAAAGGAAAGGAAAGCCACTTTATTTGGTCATTGTACTCTTACAATGGAATGTTTTCCTCTGCATTTAACCCATGCTTTTGTATAGGAGCAGTGGGCAACTGCAGCAGCCAGGGAGCAGTTGGAGGTTAAGTGTGTTGCTCAAGGACACTTCAACACGCTTTCTGAAGGAGCCAGGGATCAATCCGGTGAGCTTCCAATTACCAGACTACCTACTCTACCTCTTGAGCCATGCTGCCCCCTAAAGAATATGTCTGTAATCTATGATATAAATGATATATGATAACACAATATGTAGTTTATAATATGTAATTAACATCTATTGGAGTTTCTTGACTGCATGTGGTTTTAGACAAACATGGGTGGATTATTATTTACTAATAATGCTATGTGATCTTTAAGCATTCTCAGGGAACAAGTGGAATGATGCTTACACCCTCAGGATCCTATCAGATACATTTCTATTCATAGACAAGTATACCAATAGTCAATATAGTTCAGTCATTCTCTGTGATTTCCTACACTCAATGGCCCTGATAATATTTTCCAGATGCAAACTCCATTGTGCTTTTGTGCTTCACCCAGCAGAGAGCACTGTAAGCTTTAGGTTAAATCATATAATTCATCATCTATACTGGTATTTGGTCTTCATTTTACCAACATCTCTATTTCCATCTGATGAGTCAAGGATGAGAAACCCGATGGTTGACTGAGCTCTGGTATTGTTCCGAGGCAAATGCCATGTCCTCTTTTGAATTATTTAACATATCATTTAAAAGAACAAGTAAACTCGCGAGGCTAAAATTGGTTTTGAGCTATCCTATGTAAGACCCACGTCAATGTAAAAAACAACAACAACAACCCCAAAAACATGTCTCAGCTTTTCTTTACTTCCTGACACAGAATGCCCTCGAAGTAGGAGTGAAAGACACGAGCGTTTGATGTAAACCGCCACAAACTTGAGGGTGGGACAGTTTGTGCAGATGTGCAGCCTTGACCTATAAAGCATCTATTGCGGTCTGTCACAGCTGGATTCCTTTTGCATAAACAATTCTATCTGGATGCCCTAATGT